>JAOWBW010002274.1:42343-101207 GCA_026119855.1 Campanula takesimana
ATGAACCTTCAAAGAAAGTTTTAAGTCCTTTTGCCATGCCATGATTAAAACACTTGTTTATACATGGTAACTCTATGTGGGCTCGCAAAGCGAGGTGTATTGATTTTATTCATGTTTGAGCAGATGAGTGAATAAGAGTTTCATATACGTTTAAAATGGTTGGACTTAATTAAGCGTCAAAACAGTTTTGGGCTTAAGGCAAAGATGAGATTTAACATGCTTTTTGAATTGGATTTCTTAAAGAATCTCATGAAAGGAATTGAGAGTCATATGAGATATGATTGACAAGAGTTGTCTACCTAATTGATTTATTTTGAGCGGTGCGCCAAAGCGTACTCAAAATTAGATTAAAGCCGGATCTCAACCCATTTAAATTATACTATACATTGGATGTATAAGAAGGTTGTATAATTTAGTGGGAGTATTTTTTTAAAAATACATTATTTATCTCTTTAATGAAAACGGTACTTATTAAATTTTGGAATTTTGCATATTTGTAGATAATGACTATAACACTCAATCAATGTCGTTGCGATCGATCCTTGAGAAGGATAAGCTCGAAGAGAAATGGTACAAACTTTATGGATTGGATCCGAAGCATAGAATTGTTCTTAGGCAAGAAGATAAGTTGTACATTCTCGATGGGCCTCTCCCTGCTGAACCACCGCCTACTGCCCCTAGGGTAGAAAGAGACAATTACAAGAACATCGTAATGATTCTAGAGATGTAAGTTGTCTCATGCTTGCCGCTATGTGTTCAAAACTCCAACAAAGTTTGGAACATTTGGAAGCCTATGAGATAGGTGTGGAGTTGAGAACCATGTTTTCAAGAGCAAGCTAGGCAAGAGAGGTACAAGACCATTGTTGCATTCACTACTAGTAAAATGAATGAAGGGCAACAAGTGAGTCCTCACTTTCTTAAAATGAAAGGTTATGTAGAGCACCTTGAGAAACTTGGCTATCCTATCCCATTGGAGCTAGCCACGGATCTCATTCTTAATTCATTGCCTAAAAGTTATAATCTTTGTAATGATTTATAACATGCATGGATGGATAAGAATCTCTCTGAGTTTGCATGGGAGCTCAAAACTGCAGAGATGAAAATTGTGGAGAAAGGTTCTCCCGTGCTTTTGGTTCATGATGGGAAGAAGGCTAGTGCCAAAGGAAAGGGTAAAGGCAAAGTTGTCAAACCCAAGATAAGCAAGGAAAGGTTGCCAAGGCTTCTAAGGCAAAACCCGATTCACAAAAGGATGCAATCTGTTTCCATTGTCAAGAAATTGGTCATTGGAACGTAATTGCAAGGCTTTCTTGGAAGAGCAAAAGAAGAAGAGAGCAGCAAGACTGCGTCGACTTCAGGTATCTATATGATAGATTTCTCCTTTCTACCACTGATTCTTTGGTATTGGATACCGGATGTGGTTCTCACATTTGTCTAAATGTGCAGGACTAAGAATAGGAGACTGCTTAAAGAAGGTGAAGTAGATCTACGCGTGGGAAATGGAGCAAGAGTTGCTGCATTAGCCGTAGGGACTTATGAGTCACTTTACCTTCCGGATTAATTCTTGTTTTGAACAATTGTTATTATGTTCCGGATTTAAGCAGAATATTATTTCAATTTCTTGTTTTGATAATGAAGGTTTAGTTTCTTATTGAGAATAAGAATTTTTTCTATTATTTAAATGATGTGCTTTATGGTATTGCTAATTCATTTAATGGCCTTTATATCTTGGATGTCAAGAATGAAAATAATGTCTATCATGTAAATAAGAAATCTAAACCTAATGATGTAAATCATACTTATTTTGGCATTGCCGTCTTGGTCATATTAATGAGAAGCGTATCTCAAAACTCCATGGGGACGGACTTTTGGGTTCATGTGACTTAGAGTCATATGATACTTGTGAGTCGTGTCTTCTTGGAAAAAATGCCTAAACACCTTTTACACCAAGTTGGGTGAAAGGGCAGCGACTTATTGGGGTTGATACATTCCGATGTATGCGGACCATTAAGTAGCAATGCTAGGGAGGATTTCAATACTTCATAACCTTCACTGATGATTATAGTAGATTTGGGTATGTTTACCTAATGAAACATAAAAGTGAAGCGTTTGAGATATTTAGAATATTTCAAAATGAAGTAGAAAAACAACTTGGCAAAAGTATTAAGGCACTTCGATCAGATCGTGGTGGTGAATACTTGAGTCAAGAATTTGATGATCATCTAAGAATTGTGGAATAGTTTCACATTGACTCCACCCGGAACACCACAATGGAATGGTGTGTCCGAGAGGAGGAATCGGACTTTATTAGACATGGTTCGATCAATGATGAGTCAAATTGATCTTCCAATATCCTTTTGGGGTTACGCTCTAGAAACTGCTGCTTTCACACTAAATCGTGTTCCAACTAAATCGGTTCAAAAGACTCCATATGAGATGTGGAGCGGAAAGAAGCCTTGTCTATCTTTCATGAAGATTTGGGGTTGTGAAGCTTTTGTCAAAAGACTTGTCTCAGACAAACTTGCACACAAATCTGATAAATATATTTTCGTGGGATATCCTAAGGAACTAAGGATATTACTTTTACAACCGAGAGGACAACAAAGTGTTTTGTTGCCCGAACTGGTATCTTTCTAGAGAAGAGTTTCTCTCTAAAGAAATCGTGTGAGTAAATAATCTTGAAGAATTCGAGACCCAGAAAATACATTGAACCAATAGTGGAACAAGAACAAGAACCACAAGGAGTTGTGGAACCTGTTCAAATACACAAGCAACTCGCAGATCTAGTAGGTTATCGATCCGAGCCCGAGAGATATGGATTTCTCGTAACGGATAGTAATGAGGTAGAAATCATTGAGAATGATGAACCGTCAACCTACCAAGAGGCGATGTCTTCTTCCTGATTCGGACAAGTGGCTTGGAGCCATGGAATCCGATTACAATCCATGCAAGACAAATCAAGTTTGGAATTTGATTGATGCGCCGAAGGTGTAAAAACCATAGGATGCAAATGGGTCGTCAAGAAGAAGACTGACATGGATGTGGAAGGTGCATACTTACAAAGCTAGGCTTGTAGCGAAGGGTTATAGGCAAGTTCATGGTATTGACTATGATGAGACCTTTTTCACCCGTAGCAATGATCAAGTCTATAAGAATTTTTGCTTGCCATTGCCGCATATCATGACTATGAAATATGGCAGATGGACGTTAAAACCGCTTTCCTGAATGGAAAACTCCAAGAGGAGTGTATATGACACAACCAGAAGGTTTTGAACAAGATTCTAAGGTATGCAAATTGCAGAGATCCATCTATGGATTGAAGCAAGCTTCTAGGAGTTGGAATCTCCGTTTTGATGAATCGGTCAAAGAGTTTGGGTTTTCATCAAGAACGAAGATGAGCCTTGTGTATACAAGAGATTAGTGGGAGCATAGTGCTATTCCTTATTTTATATGTGGATGACATATTGCTCATTGGAAATGACATTCCTACACTTCAGTCTGTAAAGACTTGGTTAGGAAAGTGCTTCGCCAATGAAAGATATGGGTGAAGCCGCATATATTCTTGGCATTAAGATCTATAGAGATAGATCAAAAGGCTACTTGGTTTAAGCCAAAGTACATACATTGACAAGGTCATTAGAAGATTCCGTATGGAAAATTCTAAGAGAGGCACCTTGCCCGTGGTACATGGTGTTTCTCTAAGCAAGACTCAATGTCCTAAGACAAATGATGAGCGTGAGAAAATGAATGATGTTCCATATGCTTCGGCAATTGGGTCCATCATGTATGCATGATTTGTACTAGGCCAGATGTATCTTATGCTTTGAGCATGACAAGTAGATACCAATCCGACCCTGGCGAAAACACTGGATAGCTGTAAAAGCGATTCTTAAGTACTTGAGAAGAACTAAAGACTCGTTTTTGGTCTATGGAGGAATGGAAGATGATCTCGTTGTAATGCTTACACGGATGCAAGCTTCCAACCGACAAGATGATAGCCGATCGCAATCGGGTTTTGTGTTTATGTTAAATGGTGGAGCTGTAAGCTGGAAGAGTTCAAGCAAAGTACAACCGCTGATTCTACAACAGAAGCTGAGTATATTGCGCATCGGATGCTGCAAAGGAAGCTGTTTGGATTAAGAAGTTCATAACTGAAGTGGTTCCTAGTATTGCTAATCCAATAGACCTTTATTGCGACAATAATGGTGCTATTGCTCAAGCAAAGGAACCAAGAGCACATCAGAAATCCAAACACATACTTAGGCGTTTTCATATCATTCGAGAAATCGTTGATAGGGGAGACGTAAATATATGCAGAGTACCTACTGATGACAATGTTGCGGACCCGCTAACAAAGGGACTTCCACAAGCTAAACATGATGGTCATGTAGGTCCATGGGTATTAGATACATGGGAGATTGGGGCCTAGGCAAGTGGGAGATTGTTGGTAGTGGTGCCCTAGGCACGTTTTAATAACGTTGTAATTGTTATCATTTATTTCATATCAATAAAGAGATGTTTTGATTATATTGTTGTTCATGTTTACTATATAATCTCCGTCCCTAGTACTTGTTAAGCACCTAGTATAAAGGCTAAATGATCATGGGTGATCATGTTAGATTTATGGGTACTTGTTTGGAAAAGGTACTGGACATGACCAGCTGTATGAGATTTATGTCATGGTCTATGTCGTACATATATCTTATATTAGTTATGTCATTTGAATCCTTAGACATGAAGTTATTGTAGTCTTCCACTTGATGAACATTGTGTTTGACATATTCAAACGCTACCTTAACACGTAGTTTATCAGGGTATGATTGGCATAATCGGATTCCCGTAGGGAAGAATAATAGCTAAATGGATTTGTCCCTCTCATGGAGAGATGTCAAGCTTGGCCCCTCGAAGGAATGATGTTGATGAAATGTTCGGCCGGACTACTCAAATGGATTGATTGGATCATAGCATTTGAATTATCAGCATATTCGGAATCGAGAAAGTATTGAACAAACAAGTGACCGTTTTACCATGACTTGTGTTCAATGACATCGTGGACAAAGGGATTATGACATATTCTAAAGGAATGCGAACTTGTATCTAGTTACCTATTTGGGTAGGTATGACGTTTGCTAGAACCTAATCATATCTTATGGGATCATGTTTGAGCCCATTGCCAACTTAGTATAATCCTAGAGGGTCACACACAATAGAACGAATCTTAAATAAAAGACTATATTGGCATTTAAGGTCGGAGGACTTCCAAGGAATTTCTGGAAAGATCTGGGCCTCCTGGTCAACCAAGCGGGCGCTTGGGTTGCACCAGGCGGGCGCCTGTTCAAGCCGGAAAGGGACTGGAGTTTCTGCCCAAACAGGCGGGCGCCTGGGTGGTACCAGGCGGGCGCCTGGTGCTCCGATTGGAAATTCCTAATTCGATTAGGAATGGTTTTTGACACAAGTTACCTATTTGGAATAGGTCTTAATTGTGTATAAAAACCCCATTCGGCCAGACCATAATGAGAAGTGCTTTTGTGAGTCTCAAAGAGTTTGAGAGAGATATTATTTTGTTCTAAGATATCTTTGATTGAGGAACAAAATAATTCACAAATAAATTCCATATAGTTCTTTATTATATTGTGAAAGCGTGTTTCATAATATTGGTCTAGCAACCAAGATCAAAGAAGCTCCTTTGATATTCGTTCGAAGTGTGGATACCGCTAGAGGGTGAAAATCATCATCTTCAAAGTTCGTGTTCAAGCTTTGTGATCGTGATCAAGTCTTCAAGTTTCTCCACCAAAGACCAAGAGAAAATTTGATAGGCATCAAGGTTAGTTATTCCTTTATTCATCTTGTTGTATTTGATTTAATCATATGAACGGATCCATGGCTTTGGGTTTCTTAAAATTTTAATTGCTATATTCCGCTGCGCATGTTACTTGGAAACCCAACAGTGGTATCAGAGCCCCGTTCATGTTGATTATTCAATACTTGGATCATGTTGTGTGTATATAAATTGTTTATGTGCCAAGCATGATATGAATATTGGATTATATGATGTTTATGTGTTTTGTGATTTTATGTGGTTTATTGTTTTTCCAACTTTAATCCCACGATTCAATCGCAATAAAAAATTATGGTGGATTCTGAATTATTTCGATTATTGATTTTTGATTGGATCAAAGTTTTAATAATCGGGAAAAATAATTTTGAGACAAAATTTTCGAACTTTAAAATTCTATACTATTCTGGCCATTCAAGCGGGCTCGCGGTGTCAAGATTTGTTCTGATTTTGGTTAAAATCTGAATATGGAATTTTCGATAAATTCGACAAAACCAGTAACAGAACCAGTCTAGACTTGTTGATCTGGAATGGGTTTTGGGTAGTTGGTTTGTGTGTGGATTTTTTGGGGTTTGAATTTCCTATTTGTTTTAGTCTTATGATTCCTAGATTGGTTCAAGTTTTGGATGGCTAATCTGCGTTCATCGAGATTGTGTTTCCTACAATTGATCGCAATCAAAGTTTCAAAGATAAAACGAAGTTAGAATTATGAAGAGTTCATAATTGCTAAAATTGAGAAACAAAGTTCTTGATTCAATGATTGGAGATCCATGTGGAATTGTGAATGCAATTGGCCTACGTTCATCGAGACCATCTATTGCTTAGTTTCGGCCACATGGACTACTTTCTTGGTTTCTTGAATTAGTGCGGGATTGTGGTTTCCTAATGGCTTAGTTCGACCGCTCTTCTTGTTATCTTGATTTGGAGATAATAACCAAAGTTGAAATAGTCTCATCCTCATAATTATAGAGAAACTAATGACACATAAATATTATGCTTAAATTAATGGGATTAATTTAGTGGCTAAACTTGATGTGTAACATGTTTATATTATGTGCTCATAAATGTGTTATATGCTATATGTTATGAACCTTCAAAGAAAGTTTTAAGTCCTTTTGCCATGCCATGATTAAAACACTTGTTTATACATGGGTAACTCTATGTGGGCTCGCCAAAGCGAGGTGTATTGATTTTATTCATGTTTGAGCAAGATGAGTGAATAAGAGTTTCATATACGTTTAAAATGGTTGGACTTAATTAAGCGTCAAAACAGTTTTGGGCTTAAGGCAAAGATGAGATTTAACATGCTTTTTGAAATTGGATTTCTTAAAGAATCTCATGAAAGGAATTGAGAGTCATATGAGATATGATTGACAAGAGTTGTCTACCTAATTGATTTATTTTGAGCGGTGCGCCAAAGCGTACTCAAAATTAGATTAAAGCGGGATCTCAACCCATTTAAATTATACTATACATTGGATGTATAAAGAAGGTTGTATAATTTAGTGGGAGTATTTTGTTTAAAATACATTATTTATCTCTTTAATGAAAACGGTACTTATTAAATTTTGGAAATTTTGCATATTTGTAGATAATGACTAATAACACTCAATCAATGTCGTTGCGATCGATCCTTGAGAAGGATAAGCTCGAAGAGAATGGTACAAACTTTATGGATTGGATCCGAAGCATAAGAATTGTTCTTAGGCAAGAAGATAAGTTGTACATTCTCGATGGGCCTCTCCCTGCTGAACCACCGCCTACTGCCCCTAGGGTAGAAAGAGACAATTACAAGAAACATCGTAATGATTCTAGAGATGTAAGTTGTCTCATGCTTGCCGCTATGTGTTCAAAACTCCAACAAAGTTTGGAACATTTGGAAGCCTATGAGATAGGTGTGGAGTTGAGAACCATGTTTCAAGAGCAAGCTAGGCAAGAGAGGTACAAGACCATTGTTGCATTCACTACTAGTAAAATGAATGAAGGGCAACAAGTGAGTCCTCACTTTCTTAAAATGAAAGGTTATGTAGAGCACCTTGAGAAACTTGGCTATCCAATCCCATTGGAGCTAGCCACGGATCTCATTCTTATTCATTGCCTAAAAGTTATAATCAGTTTGTAATGAATTATAACATGCATGGAATGGATAAGAATCTCTCTGAGTTGCATGGGATGCTCAAAACTGCAGAGATGAAAATTGTGGAGAAAGGTTCTCCCGTGCTTTGGTTCATGATGGGAAGAAGGCTAGTGCCAAAGGAAAGGGTAAGGCAAAAGTTGTCAAACCCAAGATAAGCAAGGAAAGGTTGCCAAGGCTTCTAAGGCAAAACCCGATTCACAAAAGGATGCAATCTGTTTCCATTGTCAAGAAATTGGTCATTGGAAACGTAATTGCAAGGCTTTCTTGGAAGAGCAAAAGAAGAAGAAGAGCAGCAAGACTGCGTCGACTTCAGGTATCTATATGATAGATATTCTCCTTTCTACCACTGATTCTTGGGTATTGGATACCGGATGTGGTTCTCACATTTGTCTAAATGTGCAGGGACTAAAGAATAGGAGACTGCTTAAAGAAGGTGAAGTAGATCTACGCGTGGGAAATGGAGCAAGAGTTGCTGCATTAGCCGTAGGGACTTATGAAGTCACTTTACCTTCCGGATTAATTCTTGTTTTGAACAATTGTTATTATGTTCCGGATTTAAGCAGAAATATTATTTCAATTTCTTGTTTGGATAATGAAGGTTTTAAGTTTCTTATTGAGAATAAGAAATTTTCTATTTATTTAAATGATGTGCTTTATGGTATTGCTAATTCATTTAATGGCCTTTATATCTTGGATGTCAAGAATGAAAATAATGTCTATCATGTAAATAAGAAATCTAACCTAATGATGTAAATCATACTTATTTGTGGCATTGCCGTCTTGGTCATATTAATGAGAAGCGTATCTCAAAACTCCATGGGGACGGACTTTTGGGTTCATGTGACTTAGAGTCATATGATACTTGTGAGTCGTGTCTTCTTGGAAAAATGACTAAGACACCTTTTACCAAGTTGGGTGAAAGGGCAAGCGACTTATTGGGGTTGATACATTCCGATGTATGCGGACCATTAAGTAGCAATGCTAGGGGAGGATTTCAATACTTCATAACCTTCACTGATGATTATAGTAGATTTGGGTATGTTTACCTAATGAAACATAAAAGTGAAGCGTTTGAGATATTTAGAATATTTCAAAATGAAGTAGAAAAACAACTTGGCAAAAGTATTAAGGCACTTCGATCAGATCGTGGTGGTGAATACTTGAGTCAAGAATTTGATGATCATCTAAAGAATTGTGGAATAGTTTCACAATTGACTCCACCCGGAACACCACAATGGAATGGTGTGTCCGAGAGGAGGAATCGGACTTTATTAGACATGGTTCGATCAATGATGAGTCAAATTGATCTTCCAATATCCTTTTGGGGTTACGCTCTAGAAACTGCTGCTTTCACACTAAATCGTGTTCCAACTAAATCGGTTCAAAAGACTCCATATGAGATGTGGAGCGGAAAGAAGCCTTGTCTATCTTTCATGAAGATTTGGGGTTGTGAAGCTTTTGTCAAAAGACTTGTCTCAGACAAACTTGCACACAAATCTGATAAATATATTTTCGTGGGATATCCTAAGGAAACTAAAGGATATTACTTTTACAACCGAGAGGACAACAAAGTGTTTGTTGCCCGAACTGGTATCTTTCTAGAGAAAGAGTTTCTCTCTAAAGAAATCAGTGGGAGTAAAATAAATCTTGAAGAAATTCGAGACCCAGAAAATAACATTGAACCAATAGTGGAACAAGAACAAGAACCACAAGGAGTTGTGGAACCTGTTCAAAATACACAAGCAACTCGCAGATCTAGTAGGTTACGATCCGAGCCCGAGAGATATGGATTTCTCGTAACGGATAGTAATGAGGTAGAAATCATTGAGAATGATGAACCGTCAACCTACCAAGAGGCGATGTCTTCTCCTGATTCGGACAAGTGGCTTGGAGCCATGGAATCCGAATTACAATCCATGCAAGACAATCAAGTTTGGAATTTGATTGATGCGCCCGAAGGTGTAAAAACCATAGGATGCAAATGGGTCTTCAAGAAGAAGACTGACATGGATGGGAAGGTGCATACTTACAAAGCTAGGCTTGTAGCGAAGGGTTATAGGCAAGTTCATGGTATTGACTATGATGAGACCTTTTCACCCGTAGCAATGATCAAGTCTATAAGAATTTTGCTTGCCATTGCCGCATATCATGACTATGAAATATGGCAGATGGACGTTAAAACCGCTTTCCTGAATGGAAAACTCCAAGAGGATGTGTATATGACACAACCAGAAGGTTTTGAACAAGATTCTAAGGTATGCAAATTGCAGAGATCCATCTATGGATTGAAGCAAGCTTCTAGGAGTTGGAATCTCCGTTTTGATGAATCGGTCAAAGAGTTTGGTTTCATCAAGAACGAAGATGAGCCTTGTGTATACAAGAAGATTAGTGGGAGCATAGTGCTATTCCTTATTTTATATGTGGATGACATATTGCTCATTGGAAATGACATTCCTACACTTCAGTCTGTAAAGACTTGGTTAGGAAAGTGCTTCGCAATGAAAGATATGGGTGAAGCCGCATATATTCTTGGCATTAAGATCTATAGAGATAGATCAAGAAGGCTACTTGGTTTAAGCCAAAGTACATACATTGACAAGGTCATTAGAAGATTCCGTATGGAAAATTCTAAGAGAGGCACCTTGCCCGTGGTACATGGTGTTTCTCTAAGCAAGACTCAATGTCCTAAGACAAATGATGAGCGTGAGAAAATGAATGATGTTCCATATGCTTCGGCAATTGGGTCCATCATGTATGCCATGATTTGTACTAGGCCAGATGTATCTTATGCTTTGAGCATGACAAGTAGATACCAATCCGACCCTGGCGAAAATCACTGGATAGCTGTAAAAGCGATTCTTAAGTACTTGAGAAGAACTAAAGACTCGTTTTTGGTCTATGGAGGAATGGAAGATGATCTCGTTGTAAATGCTTACACGGATGCAAGCTTCCAAACCGACAAAGATGATAGCCGATCGCAATCGGGTTTTGTGTTTATGTTAAATGGTGGAGCTGTAAGCTGGAAGAGTTCCAAGCAAAGTACAACCGCTGATTCTACAACAGAAGCTGAGTATATTGCTGCATCGGATGCTGCAAAGGAAGCTGTTTGGATTAAGAAGTTCATAACTGAAGTGGTTCCTAGTATTGCTAATCCAATAGACCTTTATTGCGACAATAATGGTGCTATTGCTCAAGCAAAGGAACCAAGAGCACATCAGAAATCCAAACACATACTTAGGCGTTTTCATATCATTCGAGAAATCGTTGATAGGGGAGACGTAAATATATGCAGAGTACCTACTGATGACAATGTTGCGGACCCGCTAACAAAGGGACTTCCACAAGCTAAACATGATGGTCATGTTAGGTCCATGGGTATTAGATACATGGGAGATTGGGCCTAGGGCAAGTGGGAGATTGTTGGTAGTGGTGCCCTAGGCACGTTTTAATAAACGTTGTAATTGTTATCATTTATTTCATATCAATAAAGAGATGTTTTGATTATTATTGTTGTTCATGTTTACTTATAATAATCTCCGTCCCTAGTACTTGTTAAGCACTAGTATAAAGGCTAAATGATCATGGGATGATCATGTTAGATTTATGGGTACTTGTTTGGAACAAGGTACTGGACATGACCCGCTGTATGAGATTTATGTCATGGTCTATGTCGTACATATATCTTATATTAGTTATGTCATTTGAATCCTTAGACATGAAGTTATTATAGTCTTCCACTTGATGAACATTGTGTTTGACATATTCAAACGCTACCTTAACACGGTAGTTATAAAGGGTATGATTGGCATAATCGGATTCCCGTAGGGAAGAATAATAAGCTAAATGGATTTGTCCCTCCACGGAGAGATGTCAAGCTTGGGCCCCTCGAAGGAATGATGTTGATGAAATGTTCGGCCGGACTCAAATGGATTGATTGGATCAATAGCATTTGAATTATCAGCATATTCGGAATCGAGAAAGTATTGAACAAAACAAGTTGACCGTTTGACCATGACTTGTGTTCAATGACATCGTGGACAAAGGGATTATGACATATTCTAAAAGGAATGCGAACTTGTATCTAGTTATACTATTTGGGTAGGTATGACGGTTTGCTAGAACCTAATCATATCTTATGGGATCATGTTTGAGCCCATTGCCAACTTAGTATAATCCTAGAGGGTCACACACAATAGAACGAATCTTAAATAAAAGGACTATATTGGCATTTAAGGTCGGAGGACTTCCAAGGAATTTCTGGAAAGATCTGGGCCTCCTGGTCAACCAAGCGGGCGCTTGGGTTGCACCAGGCGGGCGCCTGTTCAAGCCGGAAAGGGACTGGAGTTTCTGCCCAAACAGGCGGGCGCCTGGGTGGTACCAGGCGGGCGCCTGGTGCTCCCGATTGGAAAATTCCTAATTCGATTAGGAATGGTTTTTGACACAAGTTACCTATTTGGAATAGGTCTTAATTGTGTATAAAAACCCCAATTCGGCCAGACCATAATGAGAAGTGCTTTTGTGAGTCTCAAAGAGTTTGAGAGAGATATTATTTTGTTCTAAGATATCTTTGATTGAGGAACAAAATAATTCACAAATAAATTCCATATAGTTCTTTATTATATTGTGAAAGCGTGTTTCATAATATTGGTCTAGCAACCAAGATCAAAGAAGCTCCTTTGATATTCGTTCGAAGTGTGGATACCGCTAGAGGGTGAAAATCATCATCTTCAAAGTTCGTGTTCAAGCTTTGTGATCGTGATCAAGTCTTCAAGTTTCTCCACCAAAGACCAAGAGAAAATTTGATAGGCATCAAGGGTTAGTTATTCCTTTATTCATCTTGTTGTATTTGATTTAATCATATGAACGGATCCATGGCTTTGGGTTTCTTAAAATTTTAATTGCTATATTCCGCTGCGCATGTTACTTGGAAACCCAACAACTATTACTATTAATAGTATTAGTTAATAATATTAGTTAGAATACAAGTTAAATATTACTATTAATAATATTAGTTAACTATAATAGTTACTATTATAGTTAACTATATTAGTTAAATATTACTATTAATAGTATTAGTTACTACTATATTAGTTAACTATTACTATTAATAGTATTAGTTAACTATAATAGTTACTATATAGCTAATTATTACTATTAATAGTATTAGTTAACCATAATAATAGTTACTTTATAAGTTATTTTTTACTATTAATAGTATTGGTTAACTATAATAGGCTACATACATACATTAACTATTACTATTATTAGTATTAATTGATTATAATAGTTATTATATAAGTTAGATTATTAATTTTTAATATTAATTAATCATAATAGTTATTATATCAATTAACTATTACTATTAATAATATTATTTTATTATAATAATTATATTAATAATTATTATTCTATAGACTAATCATTGCTATTAATATATATATTAACTATTACTATCAATGGTATTAATTAATTATAATAGTTATTATAATAATAGTAATCATATTGATTAATTTTTATTATTAATAGTATTAGTTAAAATGATGATTACTACTATTAGTTAACTATAGTTAAAAAACATAGTATTGGTTTCCGTGCAGAGCACGGGTTACCCGCTAGTATTAAAGAATAATTTGATTTGTTTGATATGCGTTGAGAATATGCCTTTGAATCGATGCCTATTGGTTAAGGATATATCCGCAACAAGTCGAGTAATTTTTGGGATTTGAATTGGGCAAGGAAAAGAAAATCCTTTTGGTACAAGGATTAAGGTTTATTGGTTTAATTAGGTTTCTTATTGGTACAATGAATTGTTCAAGAATTAAGAAAGCCGCTTCCTAATGAGAATATAATTACTTTGTACACAAGAAATAGGATTCCAATTACATTGTACACAAGGAATATAATTCCTTCTCCTTTTGGGTTTTTAGTATTTATGCGTATAAGTACTAACCCTCCTCTGGCATTATTTTTGTCGGTCATCTTTGATAGATACAAGTAGAGATCTAATATCTAGATTTAGGTTGACGAAATTATTTTCTTAAATAATTCGTGCAACTAGATTAGTGAAGATCGTCTTTTGTAATTTCCATTGAATAGTAATATATTCTCCCTCCGCCCATGGATGTAGGCAAGTTGGTGAACCACGTAAATTCTTGTGTTGCGTTAGATTATTTAGCTTGACATCATTCTTATGTTTATTTTTCTCTAACAAGTGGTACTAGAGCTTGGTTGAAAAGGAGAATTAGCATCGACGGAAGAGATCCAAGATCGAAGAAAAACAAGATAGCAGTTTCTGGTCCGTTTTTATCCAGCGCAGCGGTGAAGAAAAAGGCGTAGCGCGTTCGTTCACCGTTGGATCGTGCTTATTTTTAGTGAGTAGCTTCGGGACTTATATATATTCGATCTGAACGGTAGATATCGGATTTTAAAGTCCGTAGCATTCGAAATTGTATCCGGACAGAAGCTTCTTGCTGGTATTTTGTCTTCGATTGTATGCGTTTGGAGTTTCTTGTTGCGATTTCTCTTATTGGCGACTGGTTGCTTAGAGATCTAGGGTTTTCACTGCAAAGAATAAGATGGTTCAAGGATTTGAATCAACGATCGACAAGACTAATGGGAGGAACAGTTCGTATGCAGTACATGTGCAGTTTGCGAGCAGGGATCGTGCAGTGCACGTGCAGCGTTCGTGCAGAAATATGGGTGTTTAGGTTGGACACATCAAGACAGAAGTCGTGTTGAAGAAACAAGGCTTATTGGCACCCTCGTGGCGAGTAGATCTAGTACAGACAGAGGTTCAACAGGGATAGTTACGGAAGTCGGCGAGGGTTCTAGCAAGAAGAAGAATTCTCAAAAATCTTCTATCAAGAGAGGCCCGAGACCTGATGAAGTTTGTAATTTCTACAAGGAGGGGAAAGGAAGCGAGGAAGTGATGGATTCTCTGGAGGAGAAGGCGCATTCACAAATCATCATGGGTCTTACTGATGATGTTCTCGTGGAGGTTGCTATGGAAAATAGTGACAATGGTGATTTTTCTCTAATAGTGAAAGAAGGCTCACGGCGCGGGGATGAGTGGCTTCTAGATCTAAGTGTAGATCAAAGCGAGATATTTGAGGAAAAGGTGGAGCCGATTTCTACAAGAAAGGGTAGATGGGCAAATGATCCTGAGGTACAAGATGACTATCCGCAGATTGAGTTGGGACAGTTTATCTCGATGGGTGAGGTTCACGGCCGAATGAACTCGCCAAGCACGAAAAAATGTTAGTAACCCGGAAGGGGCGGTGCTCTAGATAGGCGGTCTAGAGGCACTAAGGAATGCTAGGCTTGGCATATCGTCCGGTTACTTGGGAGGAGCAAGGTTATCCGGCGTGACAAAGGGTGCTTGAGGTAAAGCACAAGATTGCATTCTATTCGCCTTTAAATGAGTGGGTTCAAAGCTTTCTAGACTAGTTCGAAGCTCATCATTGGATTGGGATTGAGAATCAATCGAGACAAGGTACAATCTGGGGATTTAAGGAGTAATCTATTCGAAGGCCTAGAAGTAGATACACAAGTCTAGTCGGCAAAAGGGGTTCTTAAATTCTAGAGGTGTACAGTCTCAAGTGTTCGGCGAAACACTATGTTGATGGTCTAAAAGGATTTCTGAAACATCAATACTATTTTTTTGGCAAAGACAGAAGGCGGTGGCGGAGGTGGAGAGATATGTTCGGAAGCGGAGGATTCAACTCAAGGTGGAGTTGAGGTCGGTTCGTGGATATAAATTATGGTTCGGGGAGATTCAAAGTCAAGGTGAAGATTGTTGAGAATATGCCTTTGAATCAATGCCTATTGGTTAAGGATATGTCCGCAACAAGTCGAGTAATTTTTGGGATTTGAATTGGGCAAGGAAAAGAAAACCAAACTTTTGGTACAAGGATTAAGGTTTATTGGTTTAATTAGGTTTCTTATTGGAACAAGGAATTGTTCAAGAATTAGGAAAGCCGTTTCCTAATGAGAATAGAATTACTTTGTACACAAGAAATAAGATTTCAATTACATTGTACACAAGGAATATAATTCCTTCTCCTTTTGGGTTTCTAGTATTTATGCCTATAAATACTAACCCTCCTCTAGCATTATTTTTACCGGTCATCTTTGATAGATACAAGTAGAGATCTACGATCTAGATTTAGGTTGACGGAATTATTTTCGTAAATAATTCGTGCAACTAGATTAGTGAAATCGTCTTTTGTAATTGCCATTGAATAGTAATATATTCTCCCTCCGCCCGTAGATGTAGCCAAGTTGGTGAACCACGTAAATTCTTGTGTTGCGTTTGATTATTTCGCTTGACATCGTTCTTATGTTTATTTTGCTCTAACCATATGTATTAATTGTTTTTCTGAGGGAGTATTTATTAAGGGAGTGAGGGAGTATTAATCTTGCTTAATAGGTGGGGACATTGGATTTCTCTAGAATAGGATAACTTCAACTTGATGGAGTCAAAGTGATAAAAATAATTTGATGGGGACGTAAATTAATGTGAAACTCGTGCTAAGTATGGGCATTAAACTTGGATTTATTTAGTCAATTCTACAATGCTTTATAGTACTCATTTTTTCCTTAAATGAGTGTTTATTTTTTGGAAATTTTTGTCCTGTGTTCATTTTGATCATAATTTGTCATTAAATATATTTTTTTTCAATTATTTTTTTACCGATTTTTTTATACTTGCAAAAACTAAATGTTTGTAACGAGGATTTCAAAATTATGTGAGTTTTACCACCAAATTGTAAAAAATAAAAAAAATAAAAAAAAATTATGTTAGTACAAAAAGATTGGTGGGAGCAAAATGAACGAGTCGTTATTGTTTTGGAGAAGATCCTCAATCTTTGCACAACGGGGACTACTCAACGTGGTAGATTCTACTAGTTCATTTTTATGACTTTCATTTGTTTCCTTATTTGGAAATATGATTGTAGCCTTTGACCAGCAATAATTACAGGGCAGCGTGTGTCGCAGCAAATAGCCTGCAGATCTTGTTTGATTAACTACATGCCGACTTATATCAATTTCACCGTCTAAGGGGTGGTCTTAGGAGAACATCTAGATCCGTCTAATAGAAGAGACGGGTCGACTCATAACCCGTCTACAACATTCTTCGCGAAGCGTAGGATCTCAACCCATGCTCCACTCAAAATCTGCCACGTGGCAGTGACTCATTGGCCCAAAATATTTTTTCCCCAGATTTTTTTTTTGTTTTGTTTTTTTTTTCGTTTTTTTTTGACTGATTTTTTTGTTTGCCAAAAATAATACTTAGTACAACTAAATGTAACAACTGTGTACTTATAAAGTAACATTGTTTATAACTAAACGTAACACCAGTTTTACAAAAAAAATTAGGTCATTTTACTCATTTTTCAACTGTAATACTAACTATAAATAACCATAAATACGTGTAACACTAACAATAACTAAATGTAATTATCTTTATACTAAAATGTAATAGTGTTTTTCCAGATTTTTTTTTTTTTTTTGAGTATTTTGATTTTATTTTTTAATAGAAAGTAACATTTAAAAAATAACAACTTATATACATGAATGTAATTATTTGTACAAGTAAATGTAACACTTTAGTAGATAAAATTGTAACAGATTTCTTTAGATAATGTAATACTTTTACGTGTATCATGATAAATTGAATCCATTGTAACTTATTATTTGAAAACATATACATATACTATTATACAAGTAAACATAACTGTTTTACAATGTTATTATACAAGTAAAATGTAACATTCGTTTATAAAAATTGTTACTTTCTTATTTTTACAATGTTACTAACACAAGTGTTTTTAGTTCTAAAGTGTAAATAGTTGAATTATTACTTTTCTATACATATGTGTTAGAATTATGTATAAACACTGTTACATAAAAATAACACGTTCGTTATATTTTAATTGTAATAAGTATTACTTTTGGCAAACGAAGAAAACATAAAAAAAAAAAAAAACTGTTACTTTTCTGTATATATGTATTACTTTTATGTATACAAACTGTTACATATAAGTAACACGTTTGTTACATTTAGTTATAGTAACTATTACTTTTGACAAACCGAAAAAAAAAAGCAAAAAATAATAATATAAAAATTAGAAAAAAACAATAATATATATATATATATATATATATATATGTATTACTTTTATGTATACAAACTGTTACATATAAGTAACACGTTTGTTACATTTAGTTATAGTAACTATTACTTTTGACAAACCGAAAAAAAAAAGCAAAAAATAATAATATAAAAATTAGAAAAAAACAATAATATATATATATATATATATATATATATATATATATATATATATATATACTCCCTCCATCCCATTTGAAGCTTCACCATTTTGGTGATGACACACCAATTAAGGAAAGGGATGAATGTGAGAAGGGTTGTGAGAGGGAAAAAGTTAGTGGATATGACAAGTGGGCCCAACAATTTAAATATATGAGGGGGGAAAGTTAGTGGGTATGACAAGTGGACTCCATAATTTAAGTATGTGAGAGGAAGAAGTGAGTGGGTATGAGAAGTGGAGCCTACATTTTTTACCACTTTAGGAAAGGATGAAGCTCATACAAGTTTTTGTCACCGTCTAATATGTTTATTTTTATATTTATTTATTTTTATTTTGAAAAACAATTATTTATTAAAAAATTATTTTCGCCGGTGATTTAATTGAGTAGGTCTTATGAAAAACGTGTTTTACTTTAAATACTCGTAAAATGTGTTTTTGCAAAGACGTTGTAGCTTGTTTTTAAAAACAAGCGGTGACATTTTTGTAAATACTGGCAAGAATCGTAAATGTTAGTGTTAATATTAAAAAGTATCGTTGGACTGACGTTTATAAACATAGGCTTTAGACTCTAGGGCCCTCCAGTACCAACTTACTCCCCCCGTCCCAGCACAAGTATAACTAGAGGAGTGGGCACAATAATTAAGAGAAAGTAGTGAATGTGTGGTGGAAAATGAAGAAAGATAATGAGTGGGGGTAAATAGTAGTGTTGGTTGAATAAAATGAGTGGTGAAAATGAAGAGAAAGAATTAGTGGGGTTAAATGGTGGGGTTGTTTGAATATAAATATACTAAAACATTTCTAAATAAGGACTCAACAGATCGTTAATACAAGCGACACTCATCATTTGCAAAAAGACTGAACTGCCGTCTTATAACTGATATATAAGAGTCGTTTTTTTTCACTTTTTTCATTTTTAAGATAAAAAAAACTAATATTATGTGGTCAAATCTCAGTCAAACTCGTATAACTAAGTCATTTTTTTTTTTAATGTTTTTCATTTTTTAGATTTTTAAAAAAAATATTATTTGGTCAAATCTCGGTCAAACTCATATAATTAATGTATAAGACCAATTCTCCTCTTATGATTGAAGTACAAGAGTCATTTTTTCACAAAATAATTTTAAAATAATAATATTTAATTAATGTTGACTTTCATATTCGGTCAAACAATAGTCAGCTCTTATAACCGACACATAGGACCAGTCCACCTCTTATAATCATAGTATAAGAGTCATGTTTTTTTTTCACTTTTAATAAACATTCTAATATTATTTGGTTAAATCACGGTCAAACTCTTATAATTAGTGTATAAGACCAATTTTGCTCTTATAATTGAAGTATAAGACTCATTTTTTCACAAAATAAATTTAAAATAATAATATTTTATTGCTATTGACTTTCATATTCGGTCAAACAACAATAAACTCTTATAATTGACACATAAGACCTGTCCTTATCTTATAATTAAAGAATAAGAGTAAAAACATATTTTTTTTTTTCAAGCTTATGGGAAAAAAGTTAATATTATTTGGTTAAATTTGGTCAAACTCTTATAACTATTGTATAAAACCAATTCTTATCTTGTAACTGAAGTATAAGAGTCATTTTATCACAAAATAAATAATAAATAATATTATTTTATTACTGTTGACTTTCATATTCGGTTAAACAACAGTCAACTCTTATAACTGACACATAAGACATGTCCACCTCTTATAATAAAATATAAGAGTCATGTTTTTTTTTCACTATTAATAGAAAAATCTAATATTATTTGGTCAAATCCCGGTTAAACTTTTATAATTAGTGTGTAAGACCAATTCTCATCTTATAAATGAAGTATAAAATTCATTATTTCACATAATCAAATATTATTTGACCAACTCATTGTGTAAACAAGATTTTGTGACTTTGGTTTGTGCTCCTAGCATTGCTATAGATGCAATAGCCATTATAACACCTCACTATAGTCGATCCAGATCCAAATTAAATTAAGACTTTGGTATTATTATAAGTTTGTATCAATATCACTTTTTAAATTTTTATTTAGGCAATTAAAATTAACTTTAGTTATTGTTCAAAGTTTATTCAAATTAACAATGAAATACAACCAACTACTCCCTCCGTCCCAAAATGATCTTCATACTTTTTTCACCGTTATTGCGAAAGAACTTTGAGCAATAATTTTAGGTTGATTTAATTATCCTAGTGAAAATAAAAAACTTGTTATTGATACATCATCAACAATGCTATCAATGCCAAGTAGTTTTGGATCTTCATTATGAAAATTATATCTATCTAAAATTATTGCTCAAAGTTCTTTCGCAATAACAGCAAGAAGTATGAAGATTATTTTGGGACGGAGGGAGTATCTTTTTAAGACGACAAAAGAATAAATATAAATATTTTTTAAAACAATATGCGAAATCCATTCAACATCTCGGGACCTAATTTTATTTTATTTTTGGCAAATTGCGCTTTAGTTACCTGAGTTTGTCATCATGTTTCAATTGGTTATCCAGTTTGTGTTTGTTACAATTTGGTTATTGAGTTAATCGTTTTATTGCAATTAGATGTAATTTTGGTTAGTTCGTCAGAAACCTAACGAAAAGTGTGTCATGTGCCACTCACATGACATACTTAAGGGTATTTTTGTTATTTCGTTAAGCATTGAGTGGGTAAAAATTTCATTTATGGCATATGCGAAAAACCAAAACCCTTCGTCAAAACCACCAGCACAACCAATAGCACCCCCTTTCAAAATGAAGATCTAGAGTTAAAAATCCCTAAACCCACCCTCCATCTACTCTGTCACCCATCCCTTTCTCAACCCATCAGTGACCATTCTCGATCTCCATCTTCGTCGTACCTGCGTTTTAACAAGGTCAATGATGAGTGTTGGGACCTCTGCAATCATGATACGCCGGAGGGCTTTGGCGATGCTGTTTTCTGGACAAGGAGATGTTATGCAGAGATGAGGGTGCGGCGGAATCTAGAATGAAGAATTAGGAGGTTCTCGAAATTGAATCTATCTGGGTTGATCGGAAGGAGAGACGCCGACGTTATTTCTTGGGGGCGCCAGTTCGATAAAAATATAGGAGATGGTACGGACTTGGTTTAGCTTCGCTATTCCGGCGAGATGGTGCGTTGGGTGGGGAAAAACGATGGCAATGGGGTGTGAAGTGGATGTTGATCGCGATTGACAAAGGAAGAAGGATTGATGACAATGAAGGCGGCCGACGTCGGGCATAAGGACGATGATGAAGACGGTCATAATTAGTGATGGCCAGGTGATGATGGCCGGCACAGGGAGAGGGAACGACTTGGCGAAGGGGTGGACTAGGGATTGGTGATTTGGGGAACTATGTTCACGATCCACCCCTCTTTTTTCCTTTCTTTTTCAACTTTCTGCCTTTTTGTTTATAAAAATAATAATAATAATTCTGTCTTTTAGTGTACACCCTTGGAAAATACAAAAATATCCTTAAGTATGTTATGTGAGTGGCACATGACACACTTTTCGTTAGGTTTCTGACGAACTAACAAAACGGACGAATAAAAGAGACGCGGATCCGGTTTCTCTTCGAAACGCGGAAGAGGGAACGGGATTTGGCTTGGAAAGCGAAATATTCCAGGCCCCGGCATAGCGCTTCGCTTCCGGTTCTTCGGAAGAATCAAGCGACTTTACACCTGATTAAAACAAAGAGACATACTCAATAACCAAATTGTAAAAAACACAAACTGGATAACCAATTAATACATGACGACAAACTCAGGTAACTAAAGTGCCGTTTTTTTTTGGTACATCATCTCGTGACCTAATAAAACACAATCACTTAATACCTACAGAATAAGATGTAGCATCATCATATTCTATCGATACAGAAAATTGGTCATTGCAATTGATGTGCCCACAAAAAATGGTCAAGTAATTATCTTGGGCTCAAGAAAGCCAAATGGTCATACAAGAGTAGGGTTAAGGCCCATCTCTCAATATAAATATAAGACAGTCTCCTTGTCAAAAGAAGGTTTTACTTCTCCTCCCTAAAACTCTAAATTTCTGTTTATGTTTCATATTTATATGTTCTTGAAAGAGATGTTGATTCTGTTGGGTTTCCAAGTAGCATGCGCAGTGGAATTAAGCATTTAAAAATTTATGAAACCCGAAGCCCATAGATCCATTCATATGATTAAGTCAAATACATCTACGATGAATACTAGAATACTAACCCTTGATGCGTTTGATCAACAACCTTGATTTTGGTGGAGCTTTTCAAACTTGATCACGAACAAGATCACAAAAATATCATGAACAAGATCATGAACTTGGAGGTGATAAGCTTCACCCTCTAACGGTATCCACACCACGAACGAATATCAAGAAGCCTCTTGATCTTGGTTGATAGACCAATTTGTGAAACACGCTTTCACAATGATATGAACTATATGGAATATATGTGATCTCTTGTTCTTCACTTTTATGATATTAGAACAAGAATTAATCTTCTCAAACTCTTTGGAGGCACTCACAATGTTATGGACTTATTAGGACAACTAGAGGGTGTTTAAATACTTGTTAAACCTATTCCAAATAGGTAACAAGTGACTATACCCGCAAAAAAACAGAACATGAAATCTTTTTCCCGAAACAGACCAGGTCCGCCCAGGTATAGAAGTTGGTCCGGTCGGACCATATGATAGGTCCGGGCGGGTCCTTTCATAGGTCCGGTCGGACCTCTCCTTTTTCCACTTTTCTCCATTAAATTCCTAATATTCCTCAAAGGCCCTTCGACCCAAATTCCAATTACGTCCTTTTAAGATTCGTTCTAATGTGTGTGGCTTTAGGATTACACTAAGTTGGCAATGGGTGTAAACCCATAAGATATGATTAGGTTCTAGCAAACTGTCATACCTACCCAATTAGTGTAACTGTATAAGTTCGTATCCTTTATAAAATATATCACAATCCTTTTGTCCTACGATGTCATTGAACGTAAGCCATGGTCAATGGTCAACTTACAATGTTCAATACTTTCTCGATTCTGAATAGTTTGATAGTTCAAATGATATCGATCTCATCAATTCATTTTGAGCATGGCCATGCATTTCATCACAACTATTCATCGAGGGGCCCAAGCTTGACATCTCTCATATTGAGGGACAAATCCTTTCTTGACTTATTACACTTCCCAACATAACTTGGATCATGGCAATCATATCCTTTATAATTACCTGGTTAAGAGCAACGTTTGAATATGTCAAACATGATCTCCATTATGTGGAAGATCTCAATAATCTCATGTCTAAGGATTCCAATGATATATCTATTAGAGGTTTAATTATGACATTATGACCATGACATAAACCTCATCTTTGGGTCATGTCCAGTATATGTTCACCAACATATACCCATAAGTTTAACTTGTATCCAATACACATAATCATCAAATGATTATTTAATTAAACTTATATTAGTTCTTCATAAGTACTAGGATAGAGATTATTATAACAAAACATGTAACAAAAAATAATAATCCAAAACATCTCTTTATATATATATGAAAGGTGATAACAAACATTGTCAAACAACGTGCCAAATTATATGCCTAGGGCATACACACCAACAATCTCCCACTTGCACTAGGCCCAATCATTAATGTATCTAATACCCATGGACGTAACATGACCATCATGTTTAGATTGAGGAAGACCTTTTGTTAGCAGATCAGCAATATTATCATCCGTTGGTACTCTGCATATCTTTATGTCCTCCCTCTCTACGATTTCTCGAATGAGATGAAAACGCCTAAGTATGTGTTTGGCTCTTTGATGTTCTCTTGGTTCCTTTGCTTGAGCAATAGCACAATTATTGTCGCAATAAAGGTCTATTAGATTAGCAATGCTAGGAACCACTCCCAATTCAGTTATGAATTTCTTGATCCAAACCGCCTCCTTAGCAGCATCCGATGCAGCTAAATACTCAGCTTCCGTTGTAGAATCAGCTACTTTACTCTGCTTGGAACTCTTCCAACTTACAGCACCACCATTTAGCATAAACATAAAACCAGATTGCGATCTAAAATCATCCTTGTCAGTTTGGAAACTTGCATCTATGTAACCCTTTACAACAAGATCATCTTCCAAACCTCCATAGATCAAGAACGAATCTTTAGTCCTTCTAAAGTACTTAAGAATCGCCTTGACTGCTATCCAGTGACTCTCACTGGGATCTGACTGGTATCTGCTTGTCATGATTAAAGCATACGAGACATCCGGTCTAGTACAAATCATGGCATACATAATGGATCCAATTGCCGAAGCATATGGGATTCCATTCATGTGCTCCCTCTCATCAGTTGTCATGGAACACTGAGTCTTGCTAAGACTTTTACCATGTAACACTGGCAGGTTACCTCTTTTAGAGTTCTCCAAACGGAATCTTTTAAGAACCTTGTCAATGTATATACTTTGACTTAAACCAATCGGTCATTTAGATCTATCACGATAGATCTTAATTCCAAGGATTTATGCAGCTTCGCCCATATCTTTCATTGAAAAGCATCTTCCTAACCAAGTCTTTACAGACTGAAGTGAAGGAACATCATTTCCCATGATTAATATGTCATCGACATATAGCACTTGAAATAGTACTACGCTCCCACTAATTTTCTTGTATACACAAGGTTCATCTTCGTTTTTGATGAAGCCAAACTCTTTGACCGATTCATCAAATCGAAGATTCCAAATCCTTGATGCTTGCTTCAATCCATATATGGATTTCTGCAACTTGCATATCTTATTAGAATTTTCTGGATTTACAAAACCTTCAGGTTGTGTCATATACACATCCTCAAGAAAATTCCCGTTAAGGAACGCAGTTTTGACGCCCATTTGCCATATCTCATAGTCAAAATATGCGGCTATGGAAATTAAAATTCTTATAGATTTGATCATTGCTACGGGTGAAAAGGTTTCATCATAGTCAATACCATGAATCTGCCTATAACTTTTCGCTACAAGTCTAGCTTTATAAGTATGCACCTTTCCATCCATGTCAGTTTTCTTTTTGAAAACCCATTTGCATCCTATGGTTTTTACACCTTTGGGTGCATCAATCAAGTTCCAAACTTAATTATCATACATGGATTGGATCTCGGACTCCATGGCTCCAAGCCAGTTATCCGAGTCAGGAGATGACATCGCTTTTTGGTAGGAAATAGGTTCATCATTCTCAATGATTTCTACTTCATTACTATCCGTTACGAGAAATCTATATCTGTCGGGCTCGGATCATAACCTACTAGATATGCGAGGAGCTTGTGTATCTTGAACGGGTTCAACAACTCCTTGTGAAACTTGTTCAGATTCCATCATCGTTTCAATATTACTTTCGGGTTCTCGAACCTCTTCGAGATTAATTTTACTCCCACTAATTCCTTTGAAGAGAAACTCTTTCTCTAGAAAGGAACCATCCCGAGCAACAAACACTTTGTTGTCCGTGCGGTTGTAAAAATAATATCCTTTGGTTTCCCAAGGATAACCTACGAAAAAACATTTATCAGATTTGTGTGCGAGTTTGTCAGAGACAAGTCTCTTGACATAAGCCTCACATCCCTAAATTCTCATGAAAGAAAGATTAGGCTTTCTTCCTTTCCATATCTCATATGGAGTCTTTGGAACCGACTTAGTTGGAACATTATTTAGTGTGAGCGCAGCGGTTTCTAATGCATAACCCCAAAAGGATAATGGAAGATCAACTTGACTCATCATAGATCGGACCATATCCAATAAAGTCCGATTTCTCCTTTCGGGCATACCATTCCATTGTGGTGTTTCGGGTGGAGTTAATTGTAAAATAATTCCACAGTCTTTAAGATGATCGTCAAATTCTTGGCTTAAATATTCACCACCACGATCGGATCGAAGTGCTTTAATAGTTTTTCCAAGTTGATTTTGTGCTTCATTTTGAAATATTCTAAATATCTCAAATGCTTCACTTTTATGTTTCATTAAGTAGACATAGCCATATCTTCTAAAATCATCAGTGAATGTTATGAAGTACTGAAATCCTCCCCTAGCACTGCTACTTAAAGGTTTGCATACATCAGTATGTATTAAGCTCAATAAGTTACTTGCCCTTTCGCTACTCTTAGTAAAAGGTGTTTTAGTCATTTTTCTAAGTAAACATGACTCACAAGTCTCATATGATTCAAAATCATTTGAGCCTAAAAGTCCGTCCCCATGGAGTTTTGAGATACGCTTCTCATTAATATGACCAAGACGGCAGTGCCACAAATAAGTATGATTTACATCATTAAGTTTAGATTTCTTATTTATGTTATAGACATCTTCATTATTTCCATTCTCAACATCAAGGACATAAAGGCCATTAAATGAACATGCAATACAATAAAGCATATCATTTAAATAAATAGAAAACTTCTTATTCTTAATAAGAAAACTATAACCTTCATTATCTAAACAAGAAATTGAAATAATATTTCTACTCAAATCCGGAACATAATAACAATTGTTCAAAACAAGAATTAATCCGCTTGGTAAAATGACTTCATAGGTTCCTACGGCTAATGCAGCAACTCTTGCTCTATTCCCCACGCGTAGGTCTATTTCGCCCTTTTTGAGTAGCCTCCTATTTTTTAGTACCTGCAAATTTAAACAAATGTGAGATCCATATCCGGTATCCAATACTCAGGAACTAGAAGTAGAAACGAGAATATCTATAACATAGATACCTGAAGTAGAAGCTGTCCCACTGCCCTTCTTCTTTTTCTTTTCTTCCATAAAAGCCTTGCAATTTCGCTTCCAATGACCAATCTCATTGCAGTGGAAACAAATTGCATCCTTTTGAGTGTCTACTTTAGCCACTACTAGAGCATTGGCAACCTTTGCCTTGCTTATCTTGGGTTTGACAACCTTTGCCTTACCCTTACCTTTGCCCTTAGAGCCTTTTCCTTCCTTAGACACCACAAGCACAGGAGAAACTTCTTTAATGATTTTCTTTTCAAATGTCTTTAGCATCCCATGCAGCTCAGACAGTGTCTTATCCATACCATGCATATTAAAGTTCATAACGAACTGATTATAGCTCTTGGGTAATGAATTAAGAATAAAATCAGTGGCCAACTCAACAGAGATGGGATGGCTAAGCCTCTCAACATGCTCAAAGTAAGCCTTCATCTTCAAAATATGAAGGCCCACAGGCTGTCCATCACTCATCTTACATGAGGTTAGTGCAGCTATGGTGTCGAACCTTTCCTGCCTTGCTTGCTCTTGAAACATATCTTTCAACTCAATGTTCAAGTCATAGGCTTCCAAGTGTTCCAGCGTCTTCTGAAGAGCTGAACACATGGTAACAAGCATGAGACAACCGACCTCACGAGAATCACTTTTGTGCTTCTTGTAGGTGTCTCTCTCTGCCCTAGGGGCAGTGGCAGCAGGTTCCTCTTCAGGAACAGGCTCATCAAGAATGTATAGCTTATCTTCATGCTTTAGAAAAATTCTAGGGCTTCGGATCCAATCCGTGAAGTTAGCACCATTCTCTTGAAGCTTTTTGTTAGTCCCATAGACACAACAAGGGTATGAAAAGAGGCTAGGGGGGGTGAATAGCCTATTTAAAATTCCAACCCTTTTTCAAAATTCAACCTTTATGCTTATACTTGAATTTTGCGGTAGATGAAATACCACGCGGTCAAGTATAAAATGCACAGCGGAAGTTTTCGTTGAAACAAGTTTAGAGTTATTTTTGATAAGTTCAATGCGGTAGGAAAAATGTGCAGTAGGTTAAGAATGCGGTCGGTAAGAGTGCAGTCGGTTGATATGCGGTAGGTTTGAGTGAGGTAGGTTGAGAGATTGAAAACTTGTGTCTTAGAGATTTTTGGCAAATGATAAGTTAGTCAGATTTTAACTTAGGCAATGAGGTAGACAAACAAACACAATTCACAATTGTTCTTAAATCTGAAAGATCAAACACTAAAAAGACAAACAAGATTAATATGAACAAGTGAAGAACAATAGGAACAAGATGAACAAGACTTAAAGTAAATTTGCAGAAATGTAAAGTGCAGTAAGTAAAGAACACAATGATTTGGAAAGGTTCGATCTGTTAAAAGATCTACGTCATTTACCAAGATGGTCAGTCTTAGATTTTGAATGAGGTATATATTAGATTCGATTGAGTACAGATTACAGAGATGAAGTATTTGAATCAACACCTATTTCTATGAAGAACAATCCTAGACTTAGACCAGTGTATCCCTATTGATTCAATCTATGTGATTGATCAATAGGGGTGAGTGTGTGTGTAAGAATCAAGAGCTCTTTGGAATCTATATGATTTAAGATCCTAATGAAACTATTGTGATGAGGCTTGAGATTGATATTGAAGGTTTCTGGAGACTTGTTGAAGACTTGAAGGTTGAGTGCTTAAAGATTCGAAGGATTCTGGAAATCTTGAATATGATCTTCAATCACCAAGAATTTCAACAACAATTTATCTCTTAGAATCTCAGCTTTTTTTTTTTAATGAAGAACATAAGGACTATTTATAGCCTTGAATGAGAAACTAGCCGTTAGAAATACTTGAGGTCCAAGTTGAAGGACAATGAGCTGTTGATTTCTAATTGGAGCTCAGTCTGAGTTGTCGTTTTGTTGCAGAGTCATGGTGGTCCAACTGTACTATGATGACAGTTGTATTCAAATTTGAAATTTGAATTTGCAATGTTCTAAACTAACCAAGATTTTGGACAGGTGTGACCATGGTTGAGATTGAACCAACCTGAGTTTTCTTCAACCACGGTTCCATGCGGTAGAGTAAGCCATGCGGCAGACATCAAACATGCGGCAGGGTGATGACATGAGGTAACCTTGATTATGATCCAAGCTAGAGCTACGCGGTAGGCAATCCATGGGGTAGGCATGGGTCTTACCTCAAATCTCCAGACTTAGAAAAATTGAGGGTCCTAATCTGCTAAGCCTATCAACTAAAAGGTGGACTATTCTAAATGAAGTATAAGTACTTCTTACAATATATCTTGAAGTCCACAAAGAGTAAAATAAGGTTATGGGATCAATCAAATTAAGGTAATAGGAGTGGTTTATAATAAGCATACCCAACAATCTCCCCCTATTTGATTGAGACCATTACCTACTATAACAAAGGCTAATTCATTGTACTTGGTAAAAACATGTTTTCAAGAATAATCATTTTATTAATATTATGTCCCAAGTCAATGCACACTCTAAGCCAATGTCATAGATTTCTTTCATCATAAAAAAAAACAAATTACTAATCCTAGAAGATAGAAATAACATTTGAAGCATTTCAAGATATATAATCAAAGAAGGATAGAAATGCATCAAACACAATAACAACATACTCCAAAACAATAATCATTAAAGCATAGGAGTAAAAGCAAACAAAAGAGGAATTAATGTCAAGTTACAAACCCAAAATAAAGACATAAAAGTAAAATTGCTTTTTAAACATCAAATTTTTCATGACCACATGCGGTCAGGTCAAATGCGGTCAATGTCGATAAGGTCTTCAATGAATTTTGCGGCAAGAGGAAAGCGGTAGGCTGGGATATCCAATCCTGGAATCATGACTGGAGCAGTGACTCCATATTCTTCTTCTTCTTCCTCACCTCTAGATTGAATATTGCCGTGTCCTTCCAGAGTTAGCTAATTTCCAGCTTGATTATCAGTGCGGTTAAGACGTGCCAAGGCGGTATTGACTCTGCTGGAAAGAAGATCAATTTTAGTGGATTGGTCTGTTATCCTGATGTTCTGGGCCTCAATGCGGTTTGTCTGAACTTTCATTGCGGCAGTTAGGGCGTTGATCTTGGGAACAAACTTTTCTACAACTGACAAGAGTGCGGCATTGGTATTCACAAGAACTTCATCTTTGACGCCAGTCTGTACTTTGCCTATTTTATCCTTCACCTCCATTTTATCATTTCCCATAGATTTTGATAGCTCTTTGCTAGCTCCTTCAACTCCTCTAACAATTCTGTCACTGATATACCCAGTTTGTTTTCTGAGCATTTCATTCAATGCGGAAGGAGTGATAGAATCTGCGGTAGAGCTTGATGGTGCGGTAGAGGTGGAAGTTTTACCAGCTAAAGTATCCTTGATAGCCTTTGTTATGAATATACTCTCCCCCTAAATGGTCGAAACCAACTCAGAAGGAAGTGCGGCAATACCATACTTAAGAATGGCTTGCTCAACCCTGACCTCAATGATTTCTTCTCTAAGGGCCACCATACCAGAAATCAGATCAGAAACCTGATTTTGAGTCTCAGCCTGCATTTGAGTTAAGTGTTTAACTGCGGCAAGTAGCTCAGCATTTTAGTGAGCGGTAGACTCAGAAATAAGAGGTGCGGTCGAAGGGCTAGGCGCGGTGGCTTCAGGATTTGCGGCAGAAAGAGGGATAGATTCCATAGCAATATGAGTAGGAGGGATCTGAACCGTGTAAACCGTGACCAAGGTATCAGCCTTGTCAAAAAAAGATGCATCCTCAACATTCTCAATAAACGTATCAGTCTTTTTAGGAATCTGTTCTTCCTCCTCAACAATCTCTTCAATATCAACAACATCAATATCAGCATCATCGACTGGCCTATCACTAGCGGTAGAACTATCATGTTCTTCCTCAGAACTCTCATCAACTAACCCTTTATCAATGGGCTTGGGTGGAGGTGCGGCATCATCAGCCTCGGAGTTTTCATCATCCTCCTCATTTTCAGTCTTCTCACTATCATCCGCGGCAGAATCATCATTATCCTCAGATTTAGAGACTTCCTCCAAGTCATGTGGTTGAACATCCAACATAAACGTTTCCGAAAGCTTTGGAGGAGCTACAGTAATTTCCTCATCAGATGTAAAAACGGGGGATTGGATTTCGGGGGAAGGATTCTTGGTGACTTTAGCTTTCTTGGTTAGCTTGACCGGTCTAGGAGTGTGGGATCATTTCTTGACACTCTTCTCCCCCTGACTAGGTGCAGATTTGACAGATGTAGAGGGTTTAGATTTTGTAGAGGGCACGGTAGGTTGCTTTAATGCATCAGGTTTAGATTGAGAAGGAGATTTAGATGGTACGATATAGAGGGATTTGGAGACTTTGGATTTTGGCTGAAGTTCAGGCGATGGAGAAGGAAATATTGGAGGGGCAGTAGAAGTTACCTTAGATCTCAAGAGTTTTGTAGCGGCAGGATAGGCGGTTGCGGTTGGTCTTGAAGGTGCGGCAGGTGCAATCTTGATGCCTTGGGAAACTGGTTTTGACTTCCTTACCAGTTCTCCTACCTTCTCTTTGCCTTTGACAGAAGTTGGAGGATAGAGGAGTTCTACCTTTTTACCCTTTGCACGGGCTTTCATCGCGGCAGCCTCTTTGCGGTCACGCTTGAATGCAGCAGCCTCCTCATCATTTACCATTCTATCACCAAGGTTGGCTTGACCTCGTTTAGAGTACTTGGGAGGGACGTACTCTTCAATGGGATCTCGAAGAAGATAAACGATACATTTAATCTCTAAAGTTACCTCGATAGTTGGTCTTCATAGACTTATGGCAGAAGTCTTTTAAGGTTGGGATTGGAACTTTATAAGATTTGTTTTTCTCATACAGGTCCATGATTCTGACCGTGAGACTCATCAAGTAGGAAATCAACCTACTGTTCGTGCGGTATTTGGTTTCGCCTTCATCAGCCGCATCCTTATAAGAGAGAACGTTAGCTCTCAGGATATCATACATGATCTGGCCCCAATCTAACCGTTTACCCAGATATATGGCAGCACAAATCATCCACTGAGTATGATTGAAGTTGGCATGATTGCCTGTCTTGCACAACAAGGCATGATCCACCAGATGACCTATGTGGTACATAATTTCACCAACATCTTTTCGCTGAATTTTGAGAATGTCTGTCGTGCCAGCCAGTTTCTTAGCAAGACTATGAGACTCTTGCTTTGAAATTTCATCAAAAGCTTCCTTACGCTTCTTAATGCCCACGTCATGGGCTAAATCACGGGCATTGAAAGCCATCTGGATTCCCATAACAGATGCTTGGAAGAATTTAGGATTAGACTCGGGCTCATCAGTACTTTCCATTTCAACTGCTGTATTGAAAAATTCGTCAACGAAGGCTAGCAGGTGAAAATCTTGATCAATGGTAAAGAGAGGGAGAATTCCAGACTTGTTCATCCTGCCCAAAATATTGCGGCCAATGGCATCCTTTTTGAGGTCCTCATGATCTAATAATATGCCAGGGATGAAATGACTTAAATCCTGAAACAAAACAAAGCAAAGTTTAGAATGAGGTAGGTCGTGGGGTCACTTGACAAAAGAAAGCGAAAATGGATGCGCGGTCAAGTGCGGCACGGTAGAGACGAGATGCGGTAAGCAAGGGTGAACATGGTTGCCGAAAACACTAAAGAGTTGACCCATACTAGATCAAAAAGTGAATAGTGCACAAACACAAAATATCAAAGAGGGTAAATAAAAAAATCAAAACATTGAATATGCCAAGAACACGAAGAACATGATGATGAACACTATGAACACCATATGCATGGCTGCCCAGAGTTCCAGAAAATGACCAAAAATGAACGAAAATTACAAAAATTACATGAATGGATTCGAAAAGCAGATTAATCAATGAACTCACATTAATTTCATGAGACAAACAATATATAATCCAGAAATCGAAAGGGCAAAAAAATACGGAAGAACTTGAAAACTCATAAACCTATTTGGGTGAATCTCATTCAATAACCTGGGATGAGATCATATGAATTCCAGAAAATAGATGAACCAGAACCGAGAATTAACATATAATCCAAGATTTTAACTACATTTACGCCTTAAATTGAAGAGAATCATACGGAATGTCAAGGGTTTTTGAAACCCACCAAGAACATAAAAACTAGAGAAATTTAGAAATCCATACCATAATGACGACTGGAGGAGTGGATTGAGATGGAATGTAACTAGGAATTTCGTCTCTGGATTCAGTTGATTTTGAGGATTTCTTAGCTTGGTTCTTAGACATTATATATAAAGAATATTGAGAGAGAGTAGGAGAGATGGTTTGTAGAGAGAGAGAAGTTAGAGAGAGAAATAAGTTTTTGATTTATCTGAAAAAGGTAGAATGAGCAGGAGAGAGGTGTAGGAGAAGAAGTGGAACTGTTAAGGTGGAGAGTAGTTTGCAGAGGTCAGAGTGGTAGGAATATGGGAGGTTAACTCTGCATAAAGGACTGATGTGACCTAGGGTTGTCAAGAATCATTAAATGTAAGGTGACTAGGTGTCACATCAATGGCCAATGACGGCTCAGAAAACTTTTTAACGAATAAAAAATTAAATGTGAAAATTAAATGCTCCAAATAATTTGAATTAAATAAAAGCGAGGGAAAAGTGGAAGTTACCTTTATGCCCTTGAGGTAGATAAGATCAAAATATCCTAAATATCTAAGTTAGAGTGACTTACCTGGGTTTCTCGAAATGCGGTAACTTGAGAGGTCGACCGTGACATGTGCGGTCGATGTGAGATTTTACCTTGCTTTTGAATTAACTTCTAGTATATGCGGCAGCATAGTTGATGCGGCAGACATGAGTTGCGGTCAAGTGAAGTTAGAAGCTTGTGGCATATGCTTGACCGTGAGTTAGTCTGCCGTGAACCTACTAAATTTTGAACTTATAGAAAACACAAACATTAGTACACAAAATCGTATGGACAGGTTTGAGTTAGAGTTCTAGCATACCCATTTCTCCTCGTAGATACCTAAATCTCTTGGAATCAAGAGCCTTGGTGAGAATATCTGCAATTTGATCATTTGTGCCCACATACTCTAAGTGGATATTTCCTTTTTCCACATGATCCTTGAGAAAGTGGTATTTGATATCAATGTGTGTGGTCTTCGAATGCATGACAGGGTTGTTGGAGACAGCAATGGTAGATGTATTGTCACAATAGATTGGACAATTTTCTTCTTTGATTCCATAGTCAACCAATTGTTGCTTCATCCACAGCACTTGACAACAGCAGCTTCCAACAGCTATATATTCAGCTTCTGTGGTAGATACAGAAACTGAGGCTTGTTTCTTGCTTACCCATGAAACTAGTCGATTTCCAAGGAAATAACAAGTTCTACTTGTGCTTTTCCTGTCAATGGTACATGCTGCATAATCTGCATCTGAGTAACCTATAAGATCAAAAGTTGAATCTTTGGAGTACCAAAGTCCAAGGTTAATAGTCCCAGATAGATATCGAATAATTCGTTTAACAGCAATAAGATGTGCTTCTCTAGGATCAACTTGATAACGAGCACAAACACAAACACTAAACATGATATCTGGCCTACTAGCAGTTAAGTATAGGAGAGAGCCAATCATACCTCGATACAAGGTTTGATCAACCTTCTTACCTTTCAAGTCTTTATCTAGCTTGTTACCAGTAGCCATAGGAGTGTCTTATGCCTTTGCATTTTCAAGTCCAAATTTCTTGATGAGATCTCTTATGTACTTTGCTTGGTTGAGGAAGATGCCTTCAGCACATTGTTTAATTTGTAGCCCAATGAAGAATGTTAATTCTCCCATCATGCTCATCTCAAATTTGCTCTTTATGAGTTTCTCAAATCGCTTACACAACAATTCATTAGTAGAACAAAAAATAATATCATCTACATATATTTGGACAAGTAAAGTATGATCATTATATTTAGCAATGAATAAAGTTGTGTCAATCTTACCATGCTTGAATCCCTTTTCAAGGAGAAATTTAGATAGAGTATCATACCATGCTCGTAGAGCTTGTTTGAGTCCCTACAAAGCTTTACGGAGTTTGTAGACATGATTTGGAAATTTAGTATCTTCAAATCCGGGAGGTTGAGAAACAAAGACTGTTTTTTGAAGTTCACCGTTGAGGAATGCACTCTTCACATCCATTTGATATAACTTAAATCTTTTGTAAGAAGCATAAGCTAAGAATATCCTTATAGCTTCGAGTCTCGCAATAGGGGCAAATGTTTCATCATAATCAATGCCTTCTTCTTGTCTGTAGCCTTGTGCAACTAACCTAGCTTTATTTCTTGTGATGCTTCCATTCTCATCCATCTTATTCCTGAACACCCACTTTGTACCAACCACTCCTTGATCTTGTGGCCTTGGAACCAAGGTCCAAACTTTACATCTTTTAAATTGGTTGAGCTCTTCTTGCATGGCAACAACCCAACTTGAGTCTTAGAGTGCTTCATCAACTTTCTTGGGTTCAACTTGAGATATGAATGCGGTAAGTGCATCATAGTTTGATCTTCTTGTTCTAAACCAGAATGCAAATCACCAATGATATTCTGAATTGGGTGATCTCTGACCTCACTAACTTCTTAAGGTATGTCTGGTTGAGTTGATGGTGGTTGTAAATCTTCTAGTGGTACGTCATTTGTGCCATCCCAATCATATGTAATTTGAGGGATAGGTTCTTCCACATTGATGGGTGTTTCAACTTCAACTCCATTTGAGGTAGCAGCAGATGAGGTAGCTTCTGGTGCTTCAGGTGAGGTAGATGGAGGTGCAGTAGAGGTAGATGGATTTCCTTGTATTGATGGATTTTGCGGTCGAGTTGTACCTATCTCATTTATCTCAACAAAATCATCAGCAACATTTGGAGCCATATGCGGCTCAAGGAGAGAATGTTCATCAAAAGTAACATGGACAGATTCAACTATCTTAAGAGTGGTTTTATTAAATACACGAAAAGCTTTTGAGTGTTTAGCATACCCAATAAATATACCTTCATCGGCCTTAAGAGCAAATTTACCTCGATGTTCTTTACCGTTGTAGAGTATAAAGCATTTGCATCCAAATATCTTGAAGTATGCTATGTTGGGGGTTCTTCCTCTACAAAGTTCATAAGGAGTTTTGTTGTAGGTCTTGTTGATGAGGGATCTATTCTGAGTGAAGCATGCTGTGTTGACTGCTTCAGCCCAAAAATATTGAGGTAGCTTTGCTTCAGCAATCATTGTCTTTCCAGCCTCTAACAACGTTCTGTTCTTCCTTTCCACTACTCCGTTTTGTTATGGAACTTCAGCAGCAGAGAAGTTGTGGTCAATACCATGATCATCACAGTATTGAGCAACACCATTGTTCTTGAATTCTGTACCGTTGTCGGATCGAACACTACCGATGTCATCTTCTTTTTGTGTTTGGAGCGTGTTGGTCCCTAAGGGGCAACAAGGGTGTGAAAAATCGCTAGAGGGAGGGGGGTGAATAGCGTTTTTAACTTCTTTTCAAACCCTTTTGCAATTCAATGGCAAATGCGAACAACTCTTATTTTGGCTAAGTATAGCGCGCAGCAAGAGTGTGAAATGCACAGCGGAAATTTAAAGCAGCTCTGCGCAGGGTATACTGCGCAGAGATAGAAACGCACGCCCTAAGTTTGAGGCTAAAGAGTGACGCAAAAATGGTTCAAGGCAAATGAGCAATAAAAATACAACATCAAAGTGTAGCAATCAGAAAGATCAAACAAAGCAGTTCATAAATAGTTAAGCAGGAAATATGCAGTAAATATAATGAACACGCTATTTGGAGAGGTTCGATCGATGAAAGATCTACATCCTCTACCAAGATGGTTAGTCTTGGATTTCTAATGGAGATCTTATAATATGAGAGAGTATTACAAATTACAACATATGAGCTCAATACTAACTCAAGATCTATTATCTATGAAGAACAAATCCTAGACTAAACCGGTGTATCTCAAAAAGTTAGATCAGAATGATCAAAGCCTCAAGAGATGTGTGTGTGACAGAAATTCTGGGCTCTATACATATGAAAGATGAAGAGCACCAAGAATTCTGGTGATATAGGGCTTTTCGATTTGAGCAGGAGTTTGAAGGTTTGAAGATCTTGAAGGCTGTTCTAAGGAATCTGGAAATTTTGAGCAGCAGTCTTCAGATCTTCAAGGTCTCTCAATGAAGCATGAAACTCGAGCTCTTGAAGCATGCAAGCTTAAGAAACTTAGAAATGAGAATGAGCAGGCTATTTATAGCTGAGCTTCAAAAACTAGACGTTGGAGCTCTGAGCAAGGACGATGTGCTGGCACAATATGATTGGTGCGCAGGTGTCCTTTATAGCCGTTGGGGTTCTGATCAAAGATGATGACCTGGCACAATATGATTAGTGCGCAGGTGATTTAGAGCCGTTAGAGACTGAGCATGAAGACCAAATTCAAAAGCTTCTTCTAGAAGGTTGACAGCTATCTTTATTTGAATTGCTTCATATGAGCGCATCTCTGCCGTTGGATCTGCTGAGTGTGCTTGCTTTGTCGTTTCTGCACACCTTAGCACTTTTTAAAAGCATACATCTTCAAAGCGTTTTCCAAGTTAGGTGATCTGAATGTATTGAACTGTGGAAGAATGCTGCGCAGGATATACCTGCGCAGTGGTGTCCTGCGCAGAGTAATCCTGCGCAGTGACCACTGAAACTTGGATCTTCATTCCTTTTCGCTCCAAGTCCTATATTCTAAGCCTATACTATAAAATGGACTAAGCTAAAAATTGAAGTTATACAACTTCTTACATAGGGTCCTAAAGTCCATAAAATATTAATAGGTGATGGTATCAATCAATTCTAACAAGTAGGAGGGTTAAGAAGTAAGCATACCCAACAATCTCCCCCTAAATGATTGATTCCATTACCTACTATAACAAAGGCAATTCATTGAACTTGATAATAACATGTCCATAAAAATAAAAAAGGTAAATCATGCCTCAAGTCAATGCACACACTAGCCAGTGCTATAGATTTCTAGTCTATCCAAAAAGATTAGCTTACGAAAAGGGAAAGACAGAAATATCATCCAGCGCATACAAATAATATGAGATGTAGTTTTAAATATGCGTTTAAACTGAATGTTTAAACATCATGCGTAGAAAACATGAGCAGTAAAAATTATGCGCATGAGTTTAAGTAATAATGCATTCAATGTTCTACAAACGAATTGTTTGAATTGAACAAGGTTTTGTGAAAAGCATAATGATGCATTCTTCTCATTAAAACTTGAAGGATTGACTGTTATAGAGTACAAGATTTAAAGAGGAAAAACAAAAGAGTGCGCACAAAAACAAACGCGCATGAAATAAAAGCGCATAAAACATACTATGCGCTAAACGAGAATCAAAAGATCTCAAAAAGTAGCAAAATACTTACAAAAGAAGCCTAGTCTATTCTGATGCGGCAGAGGGCTTCACACAGCTCGTTCTGGAGGCTGTTGAACTTGTTCATGAGTTCCACCTTTAAATCTTGAAACTTGTCCTGGAACTCAACAGCTTTGCCAACGTAAGTGTTCATGCCTCTGCGCATATCGGCATTGTCATCAACCAGCTCTCTGAACTTTGCTCTGCTGTCCGTCAGGATGGCAGTCTGCGTAGCTTCCAGTATTGTGTTGGTATGAAGGCGCTGAGTATTGACGCTGGCTTGAATATCTAGCATTACGTAGTCTATCTTGGCGTTGAACGCGGAAGAAAAATCTGTCATGGACTTAGTAATGCATTTACGCATTTCTTCAATATTAATCTTACTTCCATGCGCAGAGCTTCCTTGTCCAATCATCTCCATCTAAGCTTGAAGATCATCAAATCCTTTAAGTAACCCATCTGTGAGGGTTTTCTTGAGCTTTTTCAGTATGTCCCTGAATCCACCATCAATCGCTCCAAAGGTGCACACATTGTTGAGTAGTGCGCTGACATTTTCGAGCTGGGCGCTGATGGTTCTCAGGGAGTCCAGGATAAGTTGATCCAAGGTTATAGGAACTTGTTCTTGCGCCTTTTCTTGTGCAGGCTCAGATGAACTTACCTTTGCACTCTTAGCACTCTCCATCTTAGCACTCTCCGTGCTCTCCTTTACCTCCCTTGCCTTTGCCTTTGCTTCCTCCTTCGCTTTCTCCCCCTTAATGGTATCAATCTCCAAACGCTGCATATCTAGACGGTACAGCAAAGCAGTTTGAGCAGTAAGGAGTTGATTCAGCTGCAATTACGTAGCGACTTGATTCGTTTGAACAGAATGCAAGGCTTGCACGATCTGACACAGCTCATCCGAAGAGGAAGTAGGAGTCTCTGGAGCTCTAGATAAAGGTTTAACTGGAGAAGGATCACTGCTGTCAGAGGCTTCGGAAGGCCATTCTTCAATCCTTTTGCGCTGCTGCACACCTTCTGCTTTAGACGAGAGGAAACATGTGCGATATCAGCACTAGGGACAGCTTTTTGAGTAGCTTCGTGCCTTTGCTCCCCCTGAACTGCAGCATCATCTGAATCACCACGAAAATTAGCCTTGCGCTTCATTGTGGTTGGCTTTGAGGGAGCAGGAGCTGGTTTGCTAGTAGGATCTGCCTCTTTGAATGAAATCCCTTTGGTGGATTGAACCAAAGGAATGTCCTTGATCTTTTTGCTACTGGGCGTAGCAATGCCCTTCCCATTGCGTTTATACGCATCTTCTGAGGTTTCTTGCGCAGCATCAGGTAGAGATCTTCCTGTACTCTTTTTGGACTTGGCCACAGGGATTGGGCCTATCCAAGGTTCCTTGTTAGGAGCGGAATCAGACAGCCAGATTTCATAGTATTCAGTGTTACTGATCTCACTGCGCAAATTCTGGAGATGCACTCGGGAGTAGTACTTTACGTCACAAGACTGCTTCTTGATTGACTGTTCTTCAACATAGGTGGCCAGTTCGTCATAAGTCAATAAGAGTTTAGTTATCAATCTGCAGTGAGTTCGGTATTTAGTCTTCCCTGCATTCAGCTTCTTGTCATAGCTGGTCATTCCTTTCACAATCTCATTGTAGATAATCTGCGGCCAGACGAGTTGAACTTCGTTGAAGATGGCTGCGCAGTATTCCCACTGCTTTGAGATGAAATGCCCATTATTCCCATTCTTGCAGTTGAGAGAATCTCCAATGATGGTGCACAGGTGATACATCACCTCACCAAATTCTTTTCTGTTATGCATTGGCCACTTCTTGTTTAGAGAAGGAATGCCAATAAGCTTCTGTGCAATTGCATTTTGATGAACCTCATCATAGTTGAATGAAGTATTATCAACGTTGAAGTTTAGGAGACTGCGAATGTGGTTAGGATGAACCATTACATCACTGTGCTATACAGTAGCCATGATCATTTCCGTTGGCTTTCCTTCAAGTTGTGCCGGGACAACTCTTGCTGTCTTGAAGAATTCATCTACTAGCGCAGGCACTATGAAGGATTGATTAAGAGAGAATAAAAGAAGAATGCCAGAGGAACTGAGATGGTGCAGCAGACGACATCTAACTGCTTCTAGAGAAAGATCTGCGTGAATAAGTTCCCAGCCAGGTATGAAGTAAATGTGTCCCTGCGTAAAACAATGGATAGAATTAGACAGCCTATTGTACATGGAGCTGTGCGCATTTGCAAATAATGCAGATATACCTTGGCACACAAGTTCCATGATAAGCAAAAAAAAAATATATATCTATGCGCAGAGAATATGAAATGGATGTTCATAAAAAGAATACATACGCAGAAAGGGATCATGCGCAGAGAGAAAAAATACTTGTAAGGAAGTGTGCGCAGAAAAATTAGATAGAACTATTGTAGACACCCCGCCTTGGACCGCTCACCCCGATTGCACATTTGATTTTGTGTTTCTCCCCATTCTAAGTGTTTCTCGTTAGTTTCTGTCACTTCCGTTAAGTTCCTGACTGACTTCATTAAGTCCAGGGACTAAACTGAATGACAGGGCTGACTTTCTAGTCCATTCTGTCAAAATTGCCTTCTCTGAGTCGCGCGCCTCCGACACTAGGAGCCAGGCGCGCGCGCCTCCCGCCCCCAAAGCAGGAAGCGCGCGCCTCTGGGTGTCAGTTACAGATTTCTGGCCAGGATTCCCTCCCTTGCTCAATTTACAGGATTTTGGCCGGGAAGGATTTCTTGGTGACTGAGTTTTGGCACCAAAAACACCCCTCTTTCACCTATAAAAACCTCTCTTTACCTCCATTTTCAAGTGACCGAAAATTGAACTTACAAAAACTATACCAAAATCACTTTCTAAAGGTTCTCCAAGGATTTCATCAAGAAATATTTGAAGGTCTTCAAATTGTAGGTAAAAGTCCATCTTTTCCTTCCTTTTCTACTTCATCTCCTCTCTCTTTTTACTTTAATCAAATGTGCAATCACCCAAATCATTTTGGGACATGACTCTAATGATCACCTCATCTCATTGAGGTTGGTTAAGGAGTTATCTCCTACATTCCAAACTCTATTTTAAACCCCCTTTTCATGACTTAAAGAAGAAGAAAAAGAATATTTTCATTCATGTAGATTTTGATCAAGCAAGACCAACTTTAGTTGGGCGAGATGGGTGTTTCGGTACTTCCCATCTCGTAATCTAACCCCCGAACCTCAAAACAAAGAATCTCTGTTTTCGTAATCAAACTTAGGCTACAATCAATAGGTTTTTCTTATGTTCCTCAAAACATAGGTGGCGACTCTAAAAACAAGTTAGACATCCTAGGATCACTCACGCGCTCTAGCCTAAAGCCGTGGTTCCCCCAGGGTATCTACAGTGGCGACTCCGCTGGGGAGTTATTTGAGGGTTAAACTTGCATTCTGATCGAAATCTACATCTTTTCTGGGCATTCTGTTTCCTGATGGAGGAGGCGCGCGCGTCTGGCCTTTAAGCCTAAGGCGCGCGCATCCCGCATCAAGAACCAGAATCGCCCACTTCTTCATGTTCTTCATCTTCTTCTTCTGTTATTCTGCACTAATCACTTCTGCAGGGGTTACAATATGAACATGGGACCAGGGCAATCCCCTGAGTCCAAAGTCTGACATTCTGAGAGGTGTGCCCCAGAAGCGCGCGCCTCCCATAAGCATTGCGCCATGCGCGCGCGTCCCACATCAGCACTAAGAGGCGCACGCTTCAGGGTTGGTTTCCAGAACAGAAACAGGTTTCAGTGACTGAGCAGAACAGTGGGGTGTGGGCACAGTTGCCTGCATCAGAACAGAATTGAACCCTCAGACTGTTTTAATTTTGTGTTTTATTTACCGGTCACACGGGTGATTCGGGAGTTGTAATTTTATGTGCTTATGTGTTTTGTGTGTTTTTCTTTCTTTTCAAAAAAAAAAAAAAAAAAAAAAAAAATTGTCACTTGTTAGACCTCACACTACATGCACATATTCCTATGAACTGCTCACTATCGAGTCGCACAAGTCCAACCCCAAACCCGTCGAGGCCCGTCCTAGAAAGTTTCAAGCTCCACCAGACCTTGGCTCTTTCGAAGCGGTAAACCTCAGCCCGTGGCGTAGTTCAAGACTACATGCCGGGGGTGACCTTTGAGCCTCATATTCAAGCCGAGCACAAACCACACAATTCTAGTTAAGGTCTAACACTCCGTGACTCAAGTCGGTTTCCATGTACCGAGATTTCCCTAAACTAATGTCTTCAAATCATACATGCCAACTTGTTGAAATGGACGCAATAAAAATCCGTCCCCAAAAGTGGTTATTTTTGGACGAAAATAAAAATCCGTCCCCGCATGTATGCTTTACTACATTAATTTAGTTTAATCCCGATACATGTAGGATCCACAAGCGTGATGGAATCCGATGAGTATATGGGACCGCGAGATGGTCTGTATACTAGTGTGACGATTCCATTATTTTCTTAGAAACCCCAAAAGGGATTCATTCCCTCCGACTTATAAAATAAAAAAAAAGAGTCTTTTCTTATGTGGTTCGAGTCGTGTGCCCAACTGTGTGTTCTAAGCCTCTTCATGGACCGCAAGTGTTACTCAAGACTGACAAGGGCCTCTTCTGCAATATAGGTTCAATTGGTACTTACAAAGTCTACCGGGATTCAGCAAATCGGTTAGTCCGTGAAGAGATCACTCCAACAGCTCCAACATCAACCATGACCGGCAGCAGCAACACCATGTCTCTCGAACAGCTCTCAACCATGGTCCAACTCCTCCAAGAGCAAGTCTCCACCCTTAACAAAGAGGCACAAAGCAAAGACGACATTTGGCAATCCCACCTCGATAGCCAAAGGGAGGCCCACGAGGCCGAAATGGAGCTAATGAAAGAAAAGCTCACCAACCTTGCCAAGGGAAAGAACAAGAACAATGATGATAAATCCGAATGGACCGAGGGTTTGTTCAAGAGTCCTTATGTCAACACCCGCACCAAGAAAATGGGGGAGCCAAGTTCCGAGAACAATGAGCCCAAAATGGTGGATTCTATCATGGCCTACATTGACCAAAAGTTCAATGGGCTCAACATGGGGAAAGGCTCCGACACAAGCCTTTATCAATCATCCATCCTCATGAGTACTATGGCTGCTCTTCCCGATAAGTTCAAGATGCCCGACATAAGCAAATTCAAGGGCAACTCTTGTCCTATGGCTCACATTGAGACTTATATTTGGGCAATGGTTCCAAAGAAGGTCTCCCCCAAGGTGATGGCTCAATGCTTTCCTCTCACTCTCGAGGGGGCGGCAAAAGATTGGTATGCTACTCTCCCTCTCACTGTCTGTCTTGATTGGGACTCCGCCATGCTTGCCTTCAAGAACCAATACCAAGGCAACACCACTCACCGGCCCACAAGGAAAGAGCTAGAGAACACTACTCAACGAGACAATGAGTCCTTCATCGACTTCACAAGGAGATGGAATGACAAACTCTCTGAAATTGTTGAGAGGCCAAACACAAAAGAGCAAATGGACATATTTCTCAAGTGTCTCAAGATTGATCTCCGCACTCACCTAAGTGGGGCTTGCTACTCCGACTTCTCCCAAATGTATGAGGCGGGGGTACGCATGGATGACTTGCTCAAGGAGATTAAGAAGACCACTCCTACTTACCGCTACAAGGCCGCTTCCAACTCTACAAAAGAGGCCTCGGTCAACGCCGTCACTATTGACAAGGGAAATTACAAAAAGGTTCCTCCACCTCAAGGGAAAAGGCCCCGAAGTGACCGTGTCTACACGCCTCTCCAAGGCATGACTCAAACCGAAGTGTTCGAGGTCCTCAAGGCAAAGGGTCAAGTCACACCCGTGCAAGGTACCAACCCAAGACGATCAACTCCAATCATGCTCACCACAAATATTGTGGCTACCACCAATATAGTGGCCACACCACCGAGGAATGCTTCATTCTCCGCAATGTCATTCAAGATCTCATAGATAAGAAAGAATTTGTAGTGACTAATGACGAGCATGTCAATGTAATAGAGATAGGAGAACTCGAGGGGACCACCCATTCAATCCCAATTGTGAATGGGGGCCCCAATGTTATGAATAAACTTGACAATTCTTGTTATGTAGTGACTTACGATGAGGTAATGAGGGGAGTACTAGAGAATAGGAAAAAGAAGCAATATGGGAACGTCAACATGCTAACTCGATCCGGTCGAGTCATAGCAAGCAACCCTTCCACTTCTGCACCGAGCTCCTCTTCTCAAAAGCCGCAAGCTCACAACGCTCCCGAAGATCCTCTACTTGTCCAACTCAAGAAAACTCAAGCCAACATCTCTATTTGGGACCTCATTGCATCCTCAAAGAAACACCGAGATTTTGTCATCCGCAATCTCGATGATACATCAGTTTCTCCCGATACTACTCCCGAGGACCTCACAGCAATGATTGGTCACATTCATTTTGGCAACGTAATCACCTTTGCCGATATGGACCTTCCACCGTTTGGTTCCGACCACAACGAAGATATTTACCTCAAGGTACGAGCAAGGGGGAGGCCCGTCTCAAGAGTCTTAGTGGACAGTGGTTCCGCACTCAATCTCATGCCTGGTAGAATCATGGGCATACTAGGGCTTAAGGATTCTGATTTGAAACCTTCTACTCAAGTAATCCGAGGTTATGACAGCACCGCCCGTACAATCATGGGTATGATATCCCGGCCTCGTTCAACTTACTGTTGGGTCGACCATGGATTCACAGTACTAATGCCGTACCGTCAACTCTCCACCAATGTGTCAAGATCCGAAATGGTGATGAAATAGTGACCGTAATGGCTGAAAACATCACTATCCACAGAAAAGGTGAGCCCGTCCACCAAGTTCAGCATGGTCTACCAGACTCCACTCTCTCCGGCGTCTCAATCAACGCCATAGATAAAGAAGGGGGAAACGGATCATGGACCCCCAGCAATCACAAAGTCCTCCGCATGATGAGGAATATGGACTACTTCCCTGGTTTAGGCTTAGGGAAATATCAGCAAGGAATCCTACATCCCGTGCAAGTCCCATTTGTCAAGAACACCTTCGGTTTGGGGTATGAGCCTTCCAAAGAAGACTTGAAACAAGAGCAAGCGATCAAGAACGAAAAGGCCCGAGCTCGTAAAGAAGGCCGTAGGTATGAAGTCCCTAATATAAGGCCTTACCGCAAGACGTTGAATGGTTATTTTGTCCGCCAAGGGGAAGACGTTCCATACATGATCTTTCCCGAGCCATGGGTTAACAATAAGGGTGTCAAAAAGCCCGGCCTCAAAATCTTCTCCGATTGTGAGATCCAAAAATCCGAAAGGGAACCAACTACCATGTCGCCCCGTGAATGGTGGGGAAGGAAGATGACTATAGAATCCGAGACAGAAATTACCGTGGGGGAAGAACTGACAGATTTAGCCTCCATGTTCGAAGAGCTTGCCACGATGAATGAATGCCAAGTCAACGCCATCCATGACACCGTCATAATGAACGAGACTATCAGTGAGATCCCGCCAAGCTCCGAGCCGATCAACAATTGGTATTCAACGAAAGGGCCCGTGGTATCCGAAGAATTCTTAGTCCGAGAAATGGGTTGCATACCCCGCACAGCAACGAAGGAAGAGCGGCTCACACTTACTTTCGAGTCCGAGAGTGTCTCTAATACCCTCACCCAAGATGATTTGGAGGCCATAGCCGAGCGTGTGTTTCCTTTCTTTGCTAATGAAAAATTTGATATTTCTGAGTACCCTGAGATTGCAAACATCATAAATGATGAATTAACTAATAATGAACTTAACGAACAAGCTAATAACGATTCAAATTATGATGAAATAGACCACGAAAACACAACATACTTAAATGAACTTGCTCAACAAGTCCGTAGTCGTGGCGAGAATGGTCCAAAGGCTGACGAAGAATTGCACGTTGTTAATCTGGGTACCGAAGAAGAGCCAAAAGAAACCAAGATTGGAAGCTTCTTCAAGGGGGACGACAAAGACAGATTGACTGCACTACTACGGGAGTTCGTGGATGTGTTCGCATGGTCATACAAAGACATGCCGGGTTTAGACAGAAAGGTAGCGGAGCACAGGATTCCGATCAGAGAAGGTATCAGGCCAGTAAAGCAGAAGCTCAGAAAGATCAAGCCAGAATGGTCTCTACAGGTCAAAGAAGAGATTGAGAAGCTCCTCAGTGTGGGTTTCATCAAGGTTATCGAGTATCCGACATGGTTAGCCAACATTGTGACAGTCAGGAAGGCGAACGGCAAGGTCCGAGTTTGTGTAGACTTCCGGGATTTAAACAAAGCTTCCCCAAAGGATGATTTTCCACTCCCTAATATCGACATGCTAGTCGACTCCACTGCTGCCTACGAGGTTCGCTCATTTGTGGATGGGTTCGCTGGGTACAATCAGATTCTCATGGCCGAGGAAGATCAACATAAGACAGCCTTCACAACACCGTGGGGTACCTTTTGCTACACAGTCATGCCATTTGGGTTAAGAAATGCTGGGGCTTCCTACCAAAGAGCCGTGACAGACTTGTTCCACGATATGATTCACAAAGAAATCGAGGTCTATGTGGACGACATGATCATTCACTCTAAAGGAACCGATGGTCAACACCTGATCGATCTCCGCAAGTTCTTCGAAAGGCTTCGTCAACACAAAATGAGGCTCAACCCTGCAAAGTGCACATTCGGGGTTATCCGAGGCAAAGTTCTTGGTTATATGGTCACTGAAAGGGGAATCGAAGTAGACCCCTCCAAAATCAAGGCAATCATTGACATGCCTCCTCCAAAGATGCAGAAAGAGATTAAAGGTTTCATGGGACGGCTACAATACATCAGTCGGTTTGTGCACCAACTCACTTCCATGTGCGAGCCAATCTTCAATCTACTCAAGAAGAATGTGGCTCTAGAATGGACCGACGCGTGCCAAGAAGCCTTCGATCAAGTAAAGCATTACTTGACGTGCCCTCCTATTCTAGTTCCTCCGCACAAGGAGAAACCTCTGTTTTATCTCACTGTTAATGATGAAGCCCTAGGGGCTATGTTAGCACAAGAGCAACGAGAGTCCACAAAGGAGAACGCCATTTATTTTGTCAGTCGCCGATTCCAAGGGGGCGAAAAGAACTACTCTGTCTTAGAGAAGTCATGTGCAGCATTGGTTTGGGTCACTCAAAAGCTCAAACACTATATGGAAGCTTTTCCGATCAAGCTAGTAGCAAAGGTGGACCCGCTCCGCTACAACTTCGAGAAGCCTTTCATGTCAACAAGAATAGCCAAATGGTACTTCATGCTCGCCGGCTATGCTATCACTTACGTCACACTAAAATCCGTCAGGGGGAAAGTGTTCAGTGACCAGCTTGCCGAATTCCCGTGTGACGAAGTGAAGGGGGAAGATGTACAGTTCCCCGACGAGCATTTAATTTGTACCACAACCGAGGAAGACAAGTGGCAACTTTTTTTCGATGGCGCCGCCAATAAACACGGTTTTGGTATAGGGGTATTGCTTGTCGATCCAAAAGACATCTACACTCCCACTGCCATACGCCTGGAATTCGAAGCTACCAACAAAATTGCCGAGTACGAAGCATGCATAGCAGGGCTCGAAGCAGCTCTCGAAAGAAACGTCACGGAACTAGAAGTGTTCGGCGACTCTTTGCTCCTTATCAATCAGCAATCGGGTAAATGGCGAACCCAAGACCCGACTCTCCAACAGTATGGTCAGCACCTTGAAGAACTGGTTGAACAATTCCAAGAGATCACTTTCAACTACCTGCCAAGGGATAAGAATCGCTTCGCCGATGCACTGGACACTATAGCTTCATTAGTTGAAATGCCCAAAGGGAAAATGGTGAAGCCTTTCAAAATTGCTCGAAGGAACAGTCCGGCATATTGCATGAGTATCGAGATCAACGAGGTTCAAACAAACTCTCCGTGGTATTCGGACATCATGAACTTCCTCAAGGACGGCACCTATCCCGAGAACATCATTAAGAAGTCTCAAGCAGCTCTGCAAAGGTTAGCCTCTCGGTATGTACTGATTGGGGACCGAGTCTCTAAAAGGCACCACGACGGGATCAATCTCCTATGCGCCAATGAAACCGAAGCTCAAGAGATAATGTGTGAAGTGCACGAAGGAGAATGTGGACCCCACATGAACGGGTTTATGCTAGTCAAGAAGATACTTCGCATTGGTTACTATTGGAGCACTATGGAACGAGACTGTATCGAGAAAGTCAAAAGGTGTGCCAAGTGCCAATTCCACGCTAATCTGCAACATGCTCCACCCTCACAACTTTACAACATGGTCACACCTTGGCCTTTCTCTTGTTGGGGGATAGACATCATCGGTAAAGTTCATCCTGCCGGAAGCAATGGGCAGTCATTCGTCCTAGTGGCAGTCGACTACTTCACAAAGTGGGTCGAAGCACAAGCCTATCGGACCCTCAACGCCAAGAAAGTGGCCGAATTTGTAAAGATTAATATCATGTGCCGATACGGCGTGCCTCATGAAATCATTTCCGACAACGGCTCTCACTTCGAGAAGGAAATGGATGCACTTTTGGTAGAATACAAGATCACCAAGCACAAGTCATCTCCTTACCGGCCCCAAGCAAATGGCGTAGTCGAAGCAGCAAATAAGACCATCGAGACCATCGTCAAGAAAATGGCCTCAACAGGAAGGGATTGGCCCGAGAAGCTACCATTAGCATTGTGGGGCTACCGCACATCAATACGATCCGCAACAGGAGAAACTCCTTATGCATTGGTCTATGGTTCTGAAGCCGTACTCCCTATCGAACTTGAAGTCCCATCCCTACGAGCCCTCCTCGAGAATCAAGTCAACGAGGTCGACTGGATGCAAAGTCGATATGAACAACTAGCCTTGCTCGACGAGAAAAGGTTAAGAGCACTCGAACGCACGAGGGCATATCAGCAAAGGATGGCAAGAGCCTTCAACAAAAAGGTGAGGCCTCAAAACATCAATGTGGGAGATTTGGTCTTAAGACAACATCCTCCTAATGCCATGAATCCCCTGGGGAAATGGGGACCCCGATGGATCGGTCCGTACGTGGTCAAAAAGATACTAAGCGGTGGTGCAGTCCGGCTCATGGATTTAGATGGTGACCAGCTGCCAAAGGAGGTCAACCTCGACAAGCTCAAGAGGTTCTACGCTTAATAAACAAAGACCGTTAAAAAAAAAAAAAAAAAAAAAAAATCGCTCGCTAGGTTGAAAACCCGCAAGGGCGGCCTAGGCAAAAATTAGAGCACGTGCAAAAAAAGAAGCCCGCTAGATTGAAAACCCGCAAGGGCGGTCTAGGCAAAAAACAGGGTGCACAACAAAAAAAAAATGGTCTTTGTTTGTTTGAACTACGAAGACCTGAGCCTCCCAACTGGAGGAACGTAGGCAACCTTCGGGTGCGGTCTAAAACATATCAAAAATACCCAATCCACTTCAAATAACAAAATGCAATTTTTTATTCATTCAATGAATTATTCAAACCATTACAACGGATTTATTGAGCAACAAAAGACATCAAAATATTAAATCCTAAAACAAAGTGGTCTAATTGCAATCTCTTGGGGTACAAAGAAAAATCTAATCTTTCTTAGGTTTGGGAACCCATTGCTTCTTGTTATGTACTTTAGTCTTCTTGGATGGGGACGGAACATTCTTGGGACCGCCAAGACGGGAGAAAACGCTAGGATGGGACGGAGCTTCATCAACGGCTGTCCCTTTACCCTTATCAAGCGGAACCTTAGCGGGAACGACCATGGGACGCTTCCACACATATGAGGAATTTCCCTTACCTTTCTTCTCCTTGGGAAAATGACGGGGTCTATAGTCCCGCACATGAACCACCGGTCTCACGGGGTCAACAACATCGTCATTGGGCCTTCCCAAACGATCAAAAACGCTCGGACGTTTCTCCACCATCGAGACGGACCCTACAGTTGGAACGGCGTTCACCATTGGAACGGACTTCTCACCCTCGGGGACGAAAACCTTAACTTCAAAGGAGAAAGTCATTGGGGCCATTATGACAAGAATTTTGTGATTTAGGAGGAGAAAGTGTTTGCAAAAGAATGCTGTGTGGCCATTCTGGTCGAAAAATGGTTCAAATTTATAGCTGTTGGAACATTCTGATCAGAAAAGAAGGGGCTGTAATTCAGCAGGCCAGAAGCGCGCGCCTCCGACCAGGGCTGCACAACGCGCGCGCCTCACACAAGCAAGGCCCAACGCGCGCGCCTTTGACAGCAGTTCAGACAGAAACAGCCCTTGTCAGTTCAGAGAACAGAACCCAAGCACTTCAACACACCCAACCTGCAGCAAAATCAAATCCCAGCAACAAAAAGGAGTTCAAGCATCGACAACGAGCAACCTTTGGGCACACATTTGTTTGTAAAGAGTCGACATCTAAGATCGAGTCGCTAATAGAACATAAAATGAGTAGTAAGATAACTAGGATTGTAAATACATGTTATTACAGGAAAAAGTAAAAGTGTTTCAATCCCTCATCCTCTCAGCCTCAACAGCTCGGGCACATCATCACCAGCACTGTGCTCACCCCCTGCTACCGCTCTCGGTCTCCTCATCGTCATCATCATCCTCATCATCATCATCGTCATCATCATCCTCAGACTCAGATGTCTCAATCACAACATCAGGACGGGTCCTCTTGACAGCTCTCCCTGATGAACTGGCGCCGCCCCGGCTCTGGCTACCCTCTCGGCTCAGACTCCTACTATGGCTCAGACTCCTGCTCAGCGACTGCCTCGCCGAAGAGACAGCCTCCCAGGTCTAAATCGCTTCAAGAAAAGGGCCTTGTCAGAGATCTCCAGCCTATATCAAGACACTGTCCGATCCTCAGACACCCAGTTGGGCACACCTTTTTCTGGTCCGCCCTTAAGGCATGTCAAAAATCGAAAGTAGGATAGAAAACTCCCCCTCAAAAGTAGGCTGTCCTCTTCAAAATTCCGAACTCCCTAAGTTCTGTCACGGGTGCCACACCCCCCCTCAAGAGTCAATCTCAACATTTCATCCCCAGCAGGAACATTTTTCTGGTCGCGGTCAACTGTGCCCGTACCCCACAATTCAAAAAAGTCAAGTATGACTCCAAATGGCACGAGGCTTCAAAGCAATATTTCATCGAACGGATTCACTAACGGATTCGTCAACAAGGGTTCGCTAACGACCTCATTCAAAACATTCAACCGTGCCCGCACCCCATGAGCTCAAAGTCAACAACTCGGTCCATATCGAGACAAGCTCCCATGAGCTCCAAGTCGGCAACTCGGTCCATATCGAGACAAGCTCCCATGAGCTCCAAGTCGGCAACTCGGTCCATATCGAGACAAGCTCCCATGAGCTCCAGGTCGGCAACTCGGTCCATATCGAGACAAGCTCCCATGAGCTCCAGGTCGGCAACTCGGTCCATATCGAGACAACCTCCCATGAGCTCCAAGTCGGTAACTCGGTCCATATCGAGACAAGCTCCCATGAGCTCCAAGTCGGCAACTCGGTCCATATCGAGACAAGCTCCCATGAGCTCAGGTCGGCAACTCGGTCCATATCGAGACAAGCTCCCATGAGCTCCAAGTCGGCAACTCGGTCCATATCGAGACAAGCTCCCATGAGGCCCAAGTCGACAACTCGGTCCATATCGAGACAAGCTCCCATGAGCTCCAGGTCGGCAACTCGGTCCATATCGAGACAAGCTCCCACGAGCCCCAAGTCGACAACTCGGTCCATATCGAGACAAGCTCCCAGGAGCTCCAAGTCGGCAACTCGGTCCATATCGAGACAAGCTCCCATGAGCCCCAACTCAACAAACTCGGTCCATATCGAGACAAGCTCCCATGAGCTCCAATACAACACTCCAGCAAAAGCCGCTCACACAGGGAGCGCACCACTATCTCTCGCAATTTCAAATTCCTGCTTTCATCGAGTCTTTGCCTTTTCTTGGTGATGTCCTCGGCGGGTATTTTTAACTTTCGTCGACGCATTCTGCTTTGCAGTCCACGTCGCCGAGGGGCTCTGTAGACACCCCGCCTTGGACCGCTCACCCCGATTGCACATTTGATTTTGTGTTTCTCCCCATTCTAAGTGTTTCTCGTTAGTTTCTGTCACTTCCGTTAAGTTCCTGACTGACTTCATTAAGTCCAGGGACAAAACTGAATGACAGGGTTGACGTTCTAGTCCATTCTGTCAAAATTGCCTTCTCTGAGTCGCGCGCCTCCGACACTAGGAGCCAGGCGCGCGCGCCTCCCGCCCCAAAGCAGGAAGCGCACGCCTCTGGGCGTCAGTTACAGATTTTTGGCCAGGATTCCCTCCTTTGCTCAATTTACAGGATTTTGGCCGGAAGGATTCTTGGTGACTGAGTTTTGGCACCAAAAACACCCCTCTTTCACCTATAAAAACCTCTCTTTACCTCCATTTTCAAGTGACCGAAAATTGAACTTACAAAAACTATACCAAAATCACTTTCTAAAGGTTCTCCAAGGATTTCATCAAGAAATATTTGAAGGTCTTCAAATTGTAGGTAAAAGTCAATCTTTTCCTTCCTTTTCTACTTCATCTCCTCTCTCTTTTTATTTTAATCAAATGTCCAATCACCCAAATCATTTTGGGACATGACTCTAATGATCACCTCATCTCATTGAGGTTGGTTAAGGAGTTATCTCCTACATTCCAAACTCTATTTTAAACCCCCTTTTCATGACTTAAAGAAGAAGAAAAAGAACATTTTCATTCATGTAGATTTTGATCAAGCAAGACCAATTTTAGTTGGGCGAGATGGGTGTTTCGGTACTTCCCATCTCGTAATCTAACCCCCGAACCTCAAAACAAAGAATCTCTGTTTTCGTAATCAAACTTATGCTACAATCAATAGGTTTTTCTTATGTTCCTCAAAACATAGGTGGCGACTCTAAAAACAAGTTAGACATCCTAGGATCACTCACGCGCTCTAGCCTAAAGCCGTGGTTCCCCCGGGGTATCTACAACTATATGCGCAGAAAACTATGCGCAGAACACAAATACTTAGGGATATATCAAATGTTCAAATAAAATATTATAAAAATAAGAGAATATTCAAGAACATGAAGAACACCAAAGAACACCGAAAAACAAAAGTTGACAAAATTCACAAAATGCATATCAAAATGACCGCGTTGACCAGACGATTTAAAAAAAAAAAATAAAGCATAAAGTCAACATTTGAAAAATAAACCCAGAAATCAAAAAAACAGTTCGTCTGGCCATGGAAGTTACGGAGCTCAGAAATGTGACGAAAAACACATGTAACAACCATTGATCATGAAATAAACTACATGAAAGAGTAGATCAGGTTAATACGAAACACATAACAACCAACGATTTAACAAATGATCAACAAACAAGGGAGAAATCGAAAAAGGAAGTTTGAGACCTCCAAGAACAACAATGGAGAAAAGTAAGAAGTTAGTTGAAAAACATACCATGTCATTGACGGTGGGGTGCCCTGATTGTTGTTCTAGTTCTTCTTCTTGTTTCTGAGAGTTCCAGGATTGGAGTGAGAAGAGGAGTCGGAGATGATGATTTCGGGTGTTGATTTTGGTTTTCTTAGGCGCCATTGAAATGGTTTTGAAAAAAAATTGAGGTTGATGATAAAGAGCAGGAGACGAAAAATGAAGGTTTAGAGCAGAGGTTAGAGAGAGAGAGAGAATTAGAGTAGAAAGAAGTAGGAGAGATAAACGATTTAAGTAGGAAGGAGAGGTTAGGCGCACGATAGCTGAGAAATATTTGAGAAAAAGTGCAGTGGCGCAAGATAGCAATGCCACGTGTCACTAAAGGGAACGCGAGTGCAGGCCTATGCGCACGTGTGAGTGTGAAGTCCTAAGCCGGTCACTGTCAAGTCAACTTCCTCATAAAAGCTGAGTCACTGAAAGGACGAGCGCACGTTAGCAGGGTGACGTGGCCGAATGGGGGACGCGCGTGCGCAGACTTTGCGCACGCGTGTGTCAGCGAAGAGAGGCTGACGGCTGTCGCATCACCTTCCTCATTAAATGGTGAGCAAACATTCGCAAGGTGCGCTGTCATTAATCGCAGTCTGCATTAAATGACAATGGGACATGCGCAGGGGTAAAAAAGGTAATTTCCCAAGAAAACTCAAAAAATAAAGGCGCGGGAAAATTTAAATTACACAAGTACCTTGTGACTAAGCCTTGACTTTTCAGTCAAGGACCTATGTGCAAAATCTAATGAATAGAACACTTACCTGCGATCCACGATGATTTGCACATGGATAGTCATACGCAGCGCATTGATAGCGCAGAGATTCTATAAATCTCAGAACTGTTGTTTCATGCGCAGACATTTGTTGTGCAGGTGTTGCGCAGGGCGCATGAAACTTAACCTATTTTGCACACTTATCAAGCAAATACATTAGTATAAATTATATGGACAAGTTAGCTAAGATTAAGCATACCTATTTCTCCTTTCAAGAGACCACTTGTTAATTCTTGAGGAGATGATATTAGATGTTGATGAGCTTGGTATTAGTGCTTGGCAGGATTGGAAACTGCTATGGTGGACATATCATCGCAGAGAATTTGACAATTCTCTTCATGAGTTTCATAGTCCACAGGTTGTTGCTTCATCCATAAGATTTGGCAGCAGCAGCTTCCAGCAGCAATATATTCTGCTTCAGAAGTGGAGATGGACACAACAGCTTGTTTCTTGCTCGCCCATGCTACAAGTCGATTTCCAAGGAAATGACATGTTCCACTTGTGCTCTTCCTGTCAATGGTGCATGCTGCGTAGTCCGCATCTGAAAAACCTAACAAATCGAAATTCGAATCTTTGGTGTACCAAATTCCAAGGTTAATAGTTCCAGAGAGATAACGAATAATGCGTTTAACAGCAGTTAAGTGCGCTTCTCTAGGTCCGCTTGATAGCGCGCACAGACACAAACACTAAACATAATATCTGGCCTACTAGCAGTAAGATAAAAGAGAGAGCCAATCATACCTCGATATAAAGTTTGATCCACTTTCTTACCTTTTAAGTCTTTGTCTAGCTTATTGCCCGTGGCCATTGGAGTGTCGTATGCTTTAGCATTCTCAAGTCCAATTTCTTGATCAAGTCTTTTGTGTACTTGGCTTGATTTATGAAAATGCCATCATTCAATTGCTTTATTTGAAGCCCGAGGAAGAATGTGAGTTCTCCTATCATGCTCATCTCAAACTTGCTTTTCATGAGTTTCAAGCGAAGCGCTTACAAAGTAACTCATTGTAGAACCAAATATAATATCATCGACATAAATTTTAACAAGTAAAGAATGATCATTATACTTAGCAATAAAAAGAGTTGTATCGATTTTACCGCGCTTGAAGCCTTTCTCTAGCAGGAATTTAGATAGAGTATCGTACCATGCTCTTGGAGCCTGCTTAAGTCCATATAAAGCTTTCTGAAGCTTGAAGACGTGATTTGGAAATCTGCTATCTTCAAATCCAGGAGGTTGAGCTACGTAGACCGTCTCTTGGAGTTCACAGTTGAGAAATACGCTCTTCACATCCATTTGATAAAGCTTGAATTTCTTGTGAGAGGCATAAGCTAAGAAAATTCTGATAGCTTCTAGTTTTGCTACAGGTGCAAAACGTTTCATCGTAATCGATCCCTTCCTCTTGCCTATAGCCTTGCGCAACCAACCTTGCTTTGTTTCTGGTGATGCTTCCATTCTCATCCATCTTGTTTCTGAATACCCATTTTGTACCAATAACTCCTTGGTCATGAGGTCTGGGAACTAAGGTCTAAACTTTGCAGCGCTCAAATTGATTAAGCTCTTCTTGCATAGCAGTAACCCAGCTTGAATATTGGAGCGCTTCATCAATCTTCTTTGGTATGATTTGAGAGATAAAGGAGTGATATTCATCATCAAAGTTTGATGCTCTCCTAGTACGAACTCCTACATTGAGATCACCAATGATATTTGAAGTTGGATGATCTTTAACTTCACGAACCTCAGGAGGTAAGTTAGGTTGAGTGGTAGGAATACGAAGATCTTCAATGGGTACTTCATTTGCTCAGCATCGAGATCATCAAAAGTGATTTGCTGAAGCGGAGAAACATCATGCGCAGGAGGTGTTTGCGCATCAGAGTCATCACTTCTGGCGCAGCACTGTGTATGCGCATGAGATGGACTTGCTTGATTCTGATTTGATAATCATTCTGCGCAGGTGCAGTTTGAGGCTGCGTACCTGTCTCATTATTCTCAGCAGAATCATCAGAATCATTTGGAGCCAACTGTGGCTCAAGGAAAGAATGTACGTCAAATGTAACATGTACAGATACTATAATAACTAGAGATTTATTCTATTATGATCACGAAAAGCTTATAGAATGATTGGCATACCCAACGAGAATATCTTCATCTGCTTTGGCGTCGAATTTACCTTTATGCTCTGCCGTTGTAGAGGATATAGCGTTTGCAGCCAAAGAGCTTGAAGAAAGCAAAATTGGGCGCTCTCTCTCTCCATAGATCGTATGGAGTATTGATGTAGGCTTTGTTGATGGAGAATCTTATTCTGAGTAAAGCAAGCAGTGTTGACAGCTTCTTCCCAGAATACATTAGAAGTACTGCTTCTAATTATCATTATCTATCCATCCTCAATCAACGAGCGATTCTTTCCACAACGCCATTTTGTTGGGAACTCCAGCATCAGAGAAATTGTGAAGAATACCATTTATTGGTTCTTGTTGGTTCTCACAATATTGAGCGACATCGTTGTTCATAAATTCTGATCCGTTGAAGTATCGAACTCTAACGATGTCTTCTGTGTTTGGAGATTTCTAAGGAGAGCAGCCAGGATATCATTGAGATACCACAGGTTGGTCCAATGCTCGCGGTAGTGAGCGGTCTAAACACATGAGTTGAAGTGGTTGTAAGCGTTTTGACATTGGAGCAATCTTGCTGGAGGAAACTGCTCAGGCTGCTTACTAAGCTGGCATGGTGCTCTTATACCATAGCTAGCTGCATTCACTTATGTTCATTGCTACAAAACAAGGATTAGTAATAGAAACTATAGCGGTAAGATCAATAATATAAAAATTGGTCTTACGAGTCCTTGTGAGCAAAGTTAGTCCAGAAACGCCATTCTTGATATAGCAGAGCGTTGAAGTGAAATGGCATTTTCAGGCCTTTATCGCATTATTGTGATATGGAGAGCAGGTTGTGCTTGAGACTATCTTTTATGATTAGTCCAAATCCAACTATGTGCCCTTTGTTGGTGTCACCATATGTTACTGAGTGATCTCTTCCTTCATGCACATCTTTGAGAGTGTTGACAGCTTCAGTCGTGTCTAGAATCCACTGTCGATACCAACTGAGCTTGAGAGTGCACAGTGAGGTAGATCTTGTTCTGCTTGTTGAAACATTGACTTGCGCTCTACAGCAGAGTTATCATTTAAGATCAGTAGGCACTTTATGAGATTCCTTGCGCGGCTGCGGAGTTGGTGATGACGCAGCTTTGTCAGGTTGGCTCTGGCAAATAGGTACTTGACATTCTGTCTGCTTGGTGAAGGTGTCCCATTTCCACTAGAGTGAAGGGCCCTTTCTTTGATTGTCCTTGGCGCATGCTCAGGTTTCATTTCAGAAACATCTTCTGAATCGTTGTCAGCATTTGCCACTAAGTAGAGCAGTCCATCCTCAGAGTCACCATCGTTGTCTTCAGTATCAGTCTCCCAGTCCTTAGCTCCTTTTCTGCGCAGTTTTCTTCAGCATCCATTCCGCACTGCTTAGATGCTTTGTGCGCAGGGTTGCTTTTCCTCGTACTCAAATTTTGGAGTAGGCATTTTGAAGCGAAATGTCCTGGCTTTCTGCAGTTGTAGCAGACCAAGTCATCTTTCTTTGAGTCTCTATGAGAGAGAATACGAGGTTTGCTTGAGGATCCATCAAGTTTGGAAAACTGTCTGAATTTGACTGAGGTTTGAGTAGGCGCAAGAACATGTGAAAAGTTAGTCATTGCCCAATTTTTAAAGTCATATGAATCGCACCCAAGCTGTTAAGCTTGAAAAACAGAAACATGTTTTATGAAGGTGTTCGCTCTGATACCACTTGTTGGTCCCTAAGGGGCCACAAGGGTGTGAAAAATCGCTAGATGGGGGGGGGGTTGAATAGCATTTTTAACTTCTTTTCAAACCCTTTTGCAATTCAATGCAAATGCGCACAACTCTTATTTGGCTAAGTATAGCGCGCAGCAAGAGTGTGAAATGCACAGCGGAAATTTAAAGCAGCTCTGCGCATGGTATACTGCGCAGTGTGAAA
>JAOWBW010002275.1:0-5000 GCA_026119855.1 Campanula takesimana
AGGGATGTTACTCGTTGACCCAACCCATGTATACTCCAATCGCCATCCGCCTCGAATTCGAAGCCAAACAACACCGCTGACTACGAAGCTTGCATAGCGGGGCTCGAAGTAGCCCTCAAGAGAATGTCGCAAGTTTGGAAGTATTCGGTGATTCCTTGCTCATCATCAATCAGACATCTGGAAAATGGAAGATTCAAGACTCAACCCTGCAACGGTATGGTCAACATCTCGAGGAGTTGGTTGAACAGTTTCAAGAAATCACCTTCAACTACCTGCCAAGGACAAGAACCGTTTTGCTGATGCACTAGCCACCATCGCTTCACTGGTCGAAATGCCTAAGGGTAAAATGGTGAAGCCCTTCAAATTTCTCGACGAAACAGTCCGGCATACTGCATGAGTATTGAGATCAACGAGGTCCAAGCAAAACTCCCCGTGGTACGCAGATATTATGATTTTCTCAAGGATGGTACTTATCCGAGAATAGCAATAAGAAGTCTCAAATGGCATTGCAAAGACTAGCCTCCCGATATGTACTGATTGGGGACAGAGTCTACAAAAAGGCACCACGAGGGGGTCAATCTCCTATGTGCAAATGAGACCGAAGCTCAAGAAATAATGCATGAGATCCACGAAGGTGAATGTGGGCCCCACATGAATGGGTTTATCTTGGCCAAGAAGATACTCCGCATGGGTTATTATTGGAGTACCATGGAAAAGGACTGAATCGAGAAAGTCAAGAGGTGCGCCAAATGCCAATTCCATGCCAATCTACAGCACGCTCCACCCTCACAACTTACAATATGACCACGCCTTGGCCTTTCTCTTGTTGGGCATAGACATCATCGGCAAAGTCCACCCTACTGGCAGCAACGGACAATCTTTCGTCCTAGTAGCCGTGGACTATTTTACAAAATGGGTCGAAGCACAGGCTTACCGAGTTCTCAACGCCAAGAAAGTGGCCGAATTCGTAAAAACCCACATCATGTCCGGTACGGCGTTCCTCATGAGATCATCTCAGACAACGGTTCTCACTTTGAGAAAGAGATGGACGCACTCATAATAAAATACAAGATTACTAAGCACAAGTCATCTCCATACCGCCCTCAAGCAAACGGTGCGGTCGAGGCAGCTAATAAGACAATCGAGACTGTAACACCCATCGAATTTCTTGTTAAATATTTGACATATTTGTTAAATTCTTGAACTTGCATATTATGTGCTAGTTTATTTGGTTAATTTATGAACTGCTTTAGAATATTAAGGTGGTTAAATGTTTAGTTTTGACTTTTGGGTCATTTTGTAGATACCCCGGGGAACCACGGCTTGGCTAGAGCGCGTGAATTATCTAGGATGTCTAACTTGTTTTAGATTGTTTAGAGTCGCCACCTATGTTTTTAAAGGAACATAAGAAAAACCTAGAAATAGCCTAATTTATGTACAAAACCAGAGATTCGGGAGAGAAGGGTTCGGGGGTTAGGTGACGGAGTGGGAAGTACTTAAACACCCACTCCGCCCCGCTTATGCGGGTCTTGCTACTATTGGTGTTCTAATGCTAAATGTCCTTCAATTTATTAACAATGCTAACAATTATAATGTAAAGAAAAAGGGGAGAAGAATGATTTTATTAATTTAATGCTAAATAGTTACATGTTGGACTAGTGCTAAATGATTACATTAAGAAATAAAATATAAATTAAATGAAGTTTGGAATGTTGGGATGTAACCTTGGCCAAACTTCAATAGTGAAGTGGCCTTTTGGTTGTATCCCTTTTTATGGAGATTGCATACTAGTAAGACTTAGACAAATAAAATAAGAGAAGAAAGAGATGTTGTACCTTAGGAAAGAGGACTTCAAACTTGGACTTGAAAATGGTGTTGTTGTAGAGAAAAATGTTGTGCAAACACTTTGTGTAGTGTTTTGTAGAGAAAGATTGTTGAGATGATTTGTGTAGAGTTTTTGTTCAAGTCTCAAAAATTGGGTCCCTTTCCAGGTAGAAGATGATGGTTTTTATAGGTAAAAAAGAGAGGGAAATGATGGAGGGAAAAGATGATCATCCATGTGAAATGGAATTGACCAATCGAAAATAAGATAAATAAAATAATAAATAAAAGAAATAAAAGAAAATCAAATAAAATAAAAGGAAATATTTTGTTTTAATGAAAGGCTAGAAGTGTGGGATTGGGAGTTAATGAGAAAAGGGGGGATGAATGTGGATGTAAAAAAGGGTTGTTTGTGATCAAGAAAAGATGTTTGTAAATAAGAAAAGGGAGGGAAATAAGGTGCAATCCGTTACTGCCAAAGTGGGAAGCGCGCGGGTCCGGCTTTTGGGGCGGGACGACGCGCGCGCGGCTCACTGGCAGTGCCGGAAGCGCCCGCGGGTGAAAAATGACAGAAAGACAGAAATGACTCTAAAATTAATTCTGTTATGCAGTTTAGTCCAAAACTAACGGAATCAGTTAGGAACTTAACCGAAGTAACATAAATTAATAAAAATAAGTTAAATAAAAATACTATGTATGCAATCGGGGTGAGGGGTCCAAGGCGGGGTGTCTACAGAGCCCCTCGGCGACGTGGATTGCGAGGCAAAACGCGTCGACGAAAGAAAGACAACCGCCGAGGACATCGACAAGAGAAAACAAAGACTCGATAAAGCAGGAATTTGAAATTACAAAGGATAGAAATGCGCTCCCTGTGTGAGCGACTTTTGCTGATGGAAGAGGTATGGTGATTTGAGCGGTCCACCATGGACCAAAATTGGTGCGTGGTGCGGCATATTCTGATGCGCTGTGCGGCGGTATGGTGATTTGAGCGGTCCACCATCGACCAGAATTGGTGCTCTGTGCGGCACCTGGTGATTTGAGCGGTCCACCATCGACCAGAATTGGTGCTCTGTGCGGCACCTGGTGATTTGAGCGGTCCACCATCGACCAGAATTGGTGCTCTGTGCGGCACCTGGTGATTTGAGCGGTCCACCATCGACCAGAATTGGTGCTCTGTGCGGGCACCTGGTGATTTGAGCGGTCCACCATCGACCAGAATGGTGATCTGTGCGGCACCTGGTGCTCTGTGTGGCACCTGTTATGTGTATGCTTTGCAGATATATGTGCTTGTGTGAGATATGAAATTGGAATGCGAGAGAAAATTGTGATTGTGGTGTGATATGATCTTGAAAGCACCTTTGTAATGAGAGAGAAGTAAGAATGTAGAAAGTGATCTTGTGTGCGGTGTGATTTTGAGAAAAGCATTGGATGTATTTATACCTTCACTTACCATTGCCGCTTGAGTGGAGATGGATTCTTGATGTCCGCGGAGGATGCTTTGATGGAGAATGTCCATTCTTTAGATGTTGATGAGAGAATGCCCTTGATGTTGGGTTGGCGAGATGGTACTCTGGATGATGGGTCGGTCGTGCCAAAAGGCTGCCTACGTATCTCTTTAAGAGAATCAGACCAGCGTAGTTCAAGGATGATGGAGAACGCTGGAGGAGAGGCCAGGAGCAAAGCAAAGTAAAGCACATAATTTTGCACATAGAAGGAGAAAAAGTAAAACAAAAAAATCTTTTTTTTTTTTTTTTTTTTTTTTTTTTTAGATTAGAAAGGAAAGAATATGCACACATGTGAGGAAAGAGTTTTTTTTTTTTTTTTTTTTTTTTTAAGTTCGTGGGTGAACCATTTTAACCATTGTGTGCTTGTGAAGCCAACCCAAGATCAAGTCATGTTCAGTCTCGAAGTCCGGATTGCCTCGCTTGAATTCTGTTGTTGCTGGTGTGCCCAACGAAGATTGATGTCTAGCCCCAAGAGATTTGTCGATTATGGGGCTTCAAAAGGCTTTTGATGCCGAGATGAGGGGTTGCTGATTGTAAAGCCCCTAGAATGCCTTTGATGCCAAATTTTGAGGGACTTGCATAGCTCCAAGATAAATCAGCTCTTGGCCCATTCGAGTAAATCGCCCTTTGTTGTTGTAGTGAGCAAGCCCCAAGAGGAGATTGTTGATGCCAAGCTTCGAGAGATTGCAAAGCCCCAAGTGTCGTGGGCTTGTAGATGGAGGGATGTGAAGACCTTTCATTGTAAAGCCCCAAATTATCTCGTGATTGGCTCGGCATTGAGAACGGATGTACCGTTTGGTAGAATTCTTGATAGAGATCTCCTTCTTGCTCTTACTGGGGATATGAATGGCCTCATTGTGGTCGATTCCCAAATGGTTGAGGGCTTATGTCAAAGGATGCAATAATGTCTTGCGGTGCCGTTGAGGTCGCGGAGGATAAGGTCTTGGCGTGATAAAGTCTCAAATGAGTATGCTTGCTTGACTCTTCTTGAGTTGAACTAATGACGGATCTTCGGATGCAACTGGTGCTGTGGCCCAACTTTATCTGAGCTGCACCTTGTGCTTTTGATCTTGGAGAAGGGGGTGCTGAATTGCAGAAACATCGGGATTGGCCGTGGCATTTCCTGCTATAACCCTGTTTTGATTAGAGTTTAGCATATTGAATCTTTTTCCTTTTCTCTAAGACTTCCTTCAAAATCTCGCTGTGAGTTCTAACAAAAATCATCAACTTCATTCATAACATCAGAGTCTTCATTTAAAACCAAGAGGCCTTTGACTAGAAGTGTTGAGAGACCCTTGAATCTTGATTGCTCTCATGGAGCCATAAGACTACTCTACATCGCACTTGCTAGAGTATTGTTGCCCAAAAGACTGTCGGTCGCGAAGCCCTAATACTGCCCTTTGCTTGAATTACTGTAATGCCGTAGCCCAAAAGATTGTAGATTGCGAAGCCCGTTGAGACCTTCGGTGCCGAATTGAGGAAGCTTCCAATGTTGCACATGACTTGGCTGGGGATACTGCTGGGGAGTTAATTGCTCTTTGCCGAGGTAGCCTTTAAGACTTGACCGTAGCCCCTAGAGTGCCATCATTGATTGCGAGAAAGGTCCATCCTTGATTGGGGGAACAAGCACGGGCACACGTGACAAGAGGGCTTTTTGACATCCCTTTTGAGAGA
>JAOWBW010002275.1:10000-100805 GCA_026119855.1 Campanula takesimana
ATGACAGAAAGACAGAAATGACTCTAAAATTAATTCTGTTATGCAGTTTAGTCCAAAACTAACGGAATCAGTAGGAACTTAACCGAAGTAACAGAAATTAATAAAAATAAGTTAAATAAAAATACCATGTATGCAATCGGGGTGAGGGTCCAAGGCGGGGTGTCTACACATTTGTGAAAATTTGACTTTAGGGGCCTTTTTGTTAAAAGTGAAACTTGAGGGGCCTAAGTGCAATTATTTTAAAGTTTAAGTTTATCAATTGGGGTTGCCTTCCTCAGATTCATTTTACCCAAATCAATTACGTATACTCCTTCTGTTCTAAAAAGCTAGGTTTAGGGTTTTGCCTATTCTCGACTCCTCGAGCTTAATTATCCCTCCGTTCTTGATTCTGATCCCGGATTAATATTCGTAGCGTTGAATAGAGCGTTCCAGGCCGAACAGAAATAAGTTTGGGTCAACTTGAATTTTGACTAGGTAAGTTATTAGTTCCCCCTTGCTTGTAATAACATGCATAAATGTTATTCTTGATACTTGTGAATGTTAATTTTGTGTTTGGGACAATTTTGTGGTACTTGTAATTGTGGGACAAAGGGAGTATATCCTACTATGTAAAGTAAGGAAATTAAAATGAAAGAATTGGTTTTAAGCTTGTTAGTGCATCCTGGGAGTGTTAAAAATGATAGTAAAAGTTACTCCTACGCTTGGGACGGAGAATTCTAAGTCTGGGAAGAAATTGGGTTTTTGCAGATTTTGGCCTTGGGCGACCGCCCATGGGGCTTTGGACGACCGCCCACTAAGGCAGAGATTTTGGTTCTGAAATTGTGATCTTGGGCGACTGCCCAGGATGGGGTTGGGTGACCGCCCAAAACCCCTGTTGCACAATAGTTGTTCAAACTAAATGGAGATGAAACCTTACCTCTCCTAAGGCATATAGCCTTAGTATAAGATGTCCTAGCTAGTATAATTGTACCTTTTGGGGGCATTAGAGCTTAGTCTTGAACAGTAATACTTATAGAACTCAAATGAGAACTTAAGTACAAGAGTAGTAACTCTTCTTTATGTCTTGAAAGTGCTATGAACAAGCACTAATGTGTTATACTTGTTGTGAAACCAATGATTGTGCACCTTAGGGGCATTAGAACAAGGTCTTAGACTTGAACATCCTAAGAATATGATTGGGATTTTGTAAGAGTAAATGTATAACTCTTATACCTGCTTGAATGTCCAAAGATTGGGATATAACTTGAAGTATAAGACATTAAAATCTTGTACGTGACTCGAACATCTAAAGAATTGGATTAAAACTTGAATATAAGATAATAAAATCTTGTACTTGACTTGACACCAATACATATGTATGGTAATGAACAAGAAAGTGCTATGAACAAGCACTTACTTGTATGAGACATGTTCTTGTTGTGTATGTGCAAACATTGCATACATTTGCTTGATACAAGGTGACTTCTTGATTACTTGAAGCATGTTCCTTGTTGAGCTAGTCCACTACTTTTGGATTAGTTCTTTTCCCGTAGTTCAAGTAAATATCTACTTGTACCTTCTTGTATGAGTCCAGCTGGTTCTCCTTGCTTGTTCGAAAATATATAGGTTCACGCTTGTCGCGAGAGCTGGGGCTTAAGTGACAATCGGGTCCCTATGTATTTTCACCTGACCCCTTACTACCGGCCATAGTAAGGGCATAGCTTCCTTAGTTGGAGCAATAAGCCTGACTTAAGTGAATGCTAAACTCCTGTCTTGAACACCTCGTGAATACTCATGAGTCTTGATATTGGGAATGACACTGGTTACCAGGTCTTCTGATACATACTGAATAATCAGTTCCTGTTATTGATCGTGATTGTCAAAGTAATACAAGCTACGACAACAATGGTATTCTTGGGAGGAATAAGGGAGGAAGCAATATCCTTATAACTTGCTTGTTTAGCCTTATGTGCTACTTGATGAGTGGCTTAGCCTCTCATATACTTGTTACTTGATGATACTTGATATATGATTACTTGAGTATCTACTTGAATTGCATGATAACATGTCATGTAGTTGCATCTAATAGCTTACTGAGATTTATCTCACCCCGTTCCTTGTTTAATTGTTTTCCTTAGATCAAAGGAAGGATAGTGCCCAGTGAGGCTCGACTTAGCTGGGAGCTTACTTCGCAGGTCGTGATTCTTTTGGGCTTGTGTCCTTTTACACTTGGTGAGGACGATGTATTGGGTTGTATAACTCCTTATTTTTGGGGTAGACAGTCTTGTTCAGTTCTTGTTGTCACTAGACATCTTGTATAGTACTCTTGATGCCAGCTTATGTGCTAGGCATGTTTCCGTTGTGTATGTATTTAAGTTTGGTTTTAATTTTCTTGTCTAGAACTCGTGTTGTGAGCTAGTATAGCTCCTTACTCTAGAGTATATATATCATGTCAGTTTGTTAAACAAATGTCATTCAGTTTCTTGTTAAGTTTCTTGTTTCTCGTTAGACACTCCCACCGGGTTCGAGGTTCTATTAGGGGATCCCGGACCTGGGGGCGTGTCAGGTTGGTATCAGAGCTACCCTGGTTTAGCTACCCTGTTTAGCTACCTTGGTTTGCTCTAAGTCTGGATAGGGTCTATGGCCTAGGTATGGGCGAGTCTTGGGGTGTTATTAACGCTGAGTGTTTACCTACAGGTACAATGAGTTCTGAAGGTACAAGTGGTAGTAATCAGCTGAGATCTATAACTCCTCAAGAAGAAATGGTTGATAATGTAGACTGGGATTATCCTAATCGTCTTACAAGGTTCTTGAAGTTGAAACCTCGTAGTTTTGACGGGGAATTTGATGCTAAGAAGGAAGAGGAGTGGATTGAAAGTATTGAGAAGATCTTTACTGCCTTGAGATGTGCAGGTGGTGATAAGGTAACCTTTGCAACCTTTAAACTTGAGAAAGCTGCTGAACATTGGTGGCAAGTGTTGAGTAAAAGTTGGGAACTGGAAGGTGTACCACAGACATGGGAGAATTTTCTTAAAGCATTCAAGTCACAGTTTATTCCAACAGTGGTCCAAGATAGAAAGGAGATGGAATTTCTTAATCTGGAGCATGGAAGTCTGACAGTGGGGCAATACTCAACCAAGTTCACAGAATTGGCGAGGTATTGTGATCACTTAGTTCCAAATGAAGCCAAGAAGGCCCAGAGGTTTGTTAAAGGGTTGAGGACTGAGTATAGGAAGCAACTTCTTTCTCTACAGCTTACTAGCTATCATCAAGCAGTGGAGAAGGCTTATACTATTGAAAATGATATCTAGGAACACAAGGTGAAGTTGGGAACAACCATGACTGGTCGTGTATCAGAGAAAACTCAGGGATCTGGTTCTAAAGGTGGTAAATCTGGCCGCCAAGATCGTCGATTTCGACAACCAACTGAAAGTAAGGTAGTGTATCAACTGGTTCGAGGACAACAGTCCAAGGTTCCAGGAAAGTATGTGGTTTTTGTTCGAAAGAAGGTCATTCTGAAGACAAGTGTTGGTCAAAGCAAGGAAAATGTTTAGTGTGTGGTGAAGCGGGGCACTTTGCTAAGAATTGTCCTAAAGGTAGAGGAAATCAAGTTGGGGGTACAAGTCAATAGGCCTCAGGTTCCAAGAGAGATAGTGGGGGTCGACCAAAAGTTCAGGGTCGAGTGTTTGCTTTAGATCAGCAGGGTGTAGCTGAGTCTTCTGCGGTCATAGGAGGTATTATATTACTTTCTAGTACGAGAGCGCGAGTCTTGATAGATCCAGGCTCATCTCATTCTTATGTGGCATCTCATTTTGTGTCGCATTTGCATGTTCTTCCTGATTCTATGCCTTATATGCTAGAAGTATCTTCCCCTATGGGAGATTGCATGTTTACTTCTGAGGTTTACAAGAAATGTGAGGTTCTTGTGGGTGATCATGCCCTTCTTGCTGACCTAGTCGTGTTACCTATAAGGGACTTTGACGTGATTCTTGGCATGGATTGGCTATATGTGCATCATGCATCTGTTGATTGTTATAGAAAAGTAGTAACTTTTTCTATTCCTGGTTTGCCTGATTTTACCTTTGAAGGTGATAGGCCTTTATGTGCTATACATGTTATTTGCTGCTTTAAAAGCTAGAAAACTTTTATCTCGTGGTTGTGCGGGTATCTCGCATGTGTGCTTGATCAGAGTTTATCTGTTCCCAAGATGGAGGATATTCCTGTTGTGTCTGAATTTTCAGATGTGTTCTCTTCTGAGTATAGCATGCCACCTGATCGAGAGCTTGAGTTCTGTATTGAGTTATTACCAGGTACAGCACCAATCTCTAAAGCACCTTATAGAATGGCTCCAGCTGAGTTGAGAGAGTTAAAAACACAGCTTGAGGAATTGCTTGAAAGGGGCTTCATCAGGCCTAGTGTATCACCGTGGGGTGCACCAGTGTTATTTGTCAGAAAGAAAGATGCGACTCTGCGATTGTGTATTGATTACAGAGATCTTAATCAGGTAACTATCAAGAACAAATATCCGTTACCTCATATTGATGACTTGTTTGATCAGCTTCAAGATTCAGTAGTGTATTCGAAGCTTGACTTGAGAAGTTGTTATCATCAGTTGAAAATCAGATCTGAGGATATACCAAAGACAGCTTTCCGTACCAGGTATGGGCATTATGAGTTTATTGTTATGCCATTCGGTTTGACAAATGCTCCAGCTGTATTTATGGATTTGATGAACCGTATCTTCAAGCAATATCTTGATTGTTTCGTGGTGGTATTCATTGATGACATTCTTGTGTATTCTAAATCATGGGCTGAGCATGAACAACATCTCAGAGTGGTATTGCAAGTTCTTCGTGAGAAACAATTATTTGCAAAATTCAGCAAATGTGCTTTCTGGTTAGAAGAAGTTTCATTCTTGGGGCATGTTGTGTCTGCTATTGGTATTGCAGTAGATCCTTCCAAAGTTGAAGCAGTTGTAAACTGGAAGAGGCCAACTACAGTGACAGAGATCCGTAGTTTCTTGGGCTTGGCTAGTTATTATCGGAGGTTCATTGAGGGATTCTCCAAGATTGCTACTCCATTGACTAATATGACTCAAAAAGCTATTTCTTTTGAGTGGAATGACAAATGTGAAGCAAGTTTTCAGGAGTTAAAAAGGCGTTTGACTACAGCTCCAGTCTTGGCTCTACCTAGTGGTTCTGAGCATTTCATGGTTTATACTGATGCTTCTAAAGAAGGATTGGGTTGTGTTCTGATGCAAGATGGCAAGGTAATAGCTTATGCTTCTCGAAAATTATCTCCTTATGAAAAGAATTATCCTACTCATGATTTAGAGTTAGCTGCGATTATTTTTGCTTTGCATAAATGGAGACATTACTTGTATGGAACCAAATTTGAGGTTTTCACTGATCATAAGAGCTTGAAGTACCTGTTTTCTCAAAAAGAGCTTAATATGAGACAACGTAGATGGATGGAGAAATTGAAGGATCATGATTGTACTATCCTTTATCATCCAGGAAAAGCAAATGTTGTGGCAGATGCACTGAGCAGAAAGACTTATATTTCTTGCTTGATGATTCGTGAATGGAAGATGTTTGAAGACTTGTGTGATTGGAGTCCTTGTGAATCAAATCATGGAATTATCATTGCTAATATAAAGGCTACTTCAGATTTACTCCAACAGATCAAAGAAGCTCAGGTAACTGATTTTGAATTTCAGAAAATTATTAGTGGAATGAATGAAGGGAAGCAACCAGATTTTTCTTTCAACAGTGATGGAATTCTTACCTTTCGAGGTCGAGTTTGTATTCCAGTTGATCTTGAGATTAAGAAGAAAATTCTTGAAGAGGCTCACAAAGCCAAGTATACTATTCATCCTGGAAGCACTAAAATGTACCAAGATTTGTAGAAACATTTCTGGTGGAACAATATGAAAAGAGAAATTGCTGAGTATGTTTCCAAATGTTTGACTTGTCAACAAGTAAAGGTGGAACATCAACGTCCAGCAGGTTTGTTGCAACCATTAGAAATTCCAGAGTGGAAATGGGAGCATATTACTATGGATTTTGTGACTGGTTTACCACGTACCAGACGAGGCCATGATGCTGTTTGGGTTATAGTGGACAGGCTGACTAAATCAGCTCACTTCTTGTCTGTTTCCATGGGATATTCATTGTTTCAGTTGGCATCTTTGTATGTTCAGGAGATAGTCCGACTGCATGGGGTTCCTGTGAGTATTGTATCTGACAGAGATCCTCGTTTTACTTCTCGATTCTGGCAGACTCTTTAGGGTGCTATGGGTACTAAATTGAATTTCAGTACAGCTTTTCATCCTCAATATGATGGGCAATCTGAGAGACTTATACAGATTCTTGAGGATATGTTACGTGCTTGTGTTATTGATTTCAAAGGCAGTTGGGATACTCATCTTCCTTTGGCTGAGTTTGCTTATAATAACAGTTTTCAGTCTAGCATTGAAATGGCTCCATATGAGGCTCTTTATGGGCAGAAAATGTCGATCTCCTATATGCTGGGATGAAGTGGGAGAAGCTAGACTCTTGGGTCCTGAAATGGTTCAACAATCAGTTGAGAGTGTGAAACTCATTCGAGATAGATTGCGCACAGCTCAGAGTAGACAAAAGAGTTATGCAGATCATCGTAGAAGGGATCTTGAATTCCAGGTAGGTCACTTTGTATTCTTGAAGGTCTCTCCTCGTAGAGGTATAAAGAGATTTGGGAAGAAAGGAAAGTTATCTCCTCGTTATATCGGTCCATTTGAGATTCTCGAAAGAGTTGGGAAGCTGGCTTATAGAGTGGCTTTACCTTCTTCTTTGTCTGGTATTCATGATGTGTTCCATGTATCTATGCTTCGCAAGTATATGGCGGATGAATCACATGTTCTTGAGTATGAGGCTATTCCATTTCAGCCTGATTTGTCTTATGAGGAACAACCTGTTGAAATTCTTGACTGGAAAGAGCAAGTATTGCGTACCAAAAGGATTCCTATTGTGAAGGTCCTTTGGAGGAATCATGAAATAGAAGAGGCTACTTGGGAAACCGAGAAAGAGATGCGAGATAAATACCCGAGCCTATTTGAAAACCTTGGTAAGTAAAATTCGTGGGCGAATTTTCTTTAAGGTGGGGAGGATGTAACACCCATCGAATTTCTTGTTAAATATTTGACATATTTGTTAAATTCTTGAACTTGCATATTATGTGCTAGTTTTATTTGGGTTAATTTATGAACTGCTTTAGAATATTAAGGTGGTTAAATGTTTAGTTTTGACTTTTGGGTCATTTGTGAAAATTTGACTTTAGGGGCCTTTTTGTTAAAAGTGAAACTTGAGGGGCCTAAGTGCAATTATTTGAAAGTTTAAGTTTATCAATTGGGGTTTCCTTCCTCAGATTCATTTTACCCAAATCAATTACGTATACTCCTTATGTTCTAAAAAGCTAGGTTTAGGGTTTTGCCTATTCTCGACTCCTCGAGCTTAATTATCCCTCCGTTCTTGATTCTGATCCCGGATTAATATTCGTAGCGTTGAATAGAGCGTTCCAGGCCGAACAGAAATAAGTTTGGGTCAACTTGAATTTTGACTAGGTAAGTTATTAGTTCCCCCTTGCTTGTAATAACATGCATAAATGTTATTCTTGATACTTGTGAATGTTAATTTTGTGTTTGGGACAATTTTTGTGGTACTTGTAATTGTGGGACAAAGGGAGTATATCCTACTATGTAAAGTAAGGAAATTAAAATGAAAGAATTGGTTTTAAGCTTGTTAGTGCATCCTGGGAGTGTTAAAGATGATAGTAAAAGTTACTCCTACGCTTGGGACGGAGAATTCTAAGTCTGGGAAGAAATTGGGTTTTTGCAGATTTTGGCCTTGGGCGACCGCCCATGGGGCTTTGGGCGACCACCCACTAAGGCAGAGATTTTGGTTCTGAAATTGTGATCCTTGGCGACCGCCCAGGATGGGGTTGGGCGACTGCCCAAAACCCCTGTTGCACAATAGTTGTTCAAACTAAATGGAGATGAAACCTTACCTCTCCTAAGGCATATAGCCTTAGTATAAGATGTCCTAGCAAGTATAATTGTACCTTTTGGGGCATTAGAGCTTAGTCTTGAACAGTAATACTTATAGAACTCAAATGAGAACTTAAGTACAAGAGTAGTAACTCTTCTTTATGTCTTGAAAGTGCTATGAACAAGCACTAATGTGTTATACTTGTTGTGAAACCAATGATTGTGCACCTTAGGGGCATTAGAACAAGGTCTTAGACTTGAACATCCTAAGAATAGGATTGGGATTTTGTAAGAGTAAATGTATAACTCTTATACCTGCTTGAATGTCCAAAGATTGGGATATAACTTGAAGTATAAGACATTAAAATCTTGTACGTGACTCGAACATCCAAAGAATTGGATTAAAACTTGAATATAAGATAATAAAATCTTGTACTTGACTTGACACTAATACATATGTATGGTAATGAACTAGAAAGTGCTATGAACAAGCACTTACTTGTATTAGACATGTTCTTGTTGTGTATGTGTAAACATTGCATACATTTGCTTGATACAAGGTGACTTCTTGATTACTTGAAGCATGTTCCTTGTTGAGCTAGTCCACTACTTTTGGATTAGTTCTTTTCCCGTAGTTCAAGTAAATATCTACTTGTACCTTCTTGTGTGATTCCAGCTGGTTCTCCTTGCTTGTTCAAAAATATATAGGTTCACGCTTGTCGCGAGAGCTGGGGCTTAAGTGACAATCGGGTCCCTATGTATTTCCGCCTGACCCTTTACTACCGGCCATAGTAAGGGCATAGCTTCCTTAGTTGGAGCAATAAGCCTGACTTAAGTGAATGCTAAACTCCTGTCTTGAAAACCTCGTGAATACTCATGAGTCTTGATATTGGGAATGACACTGGTTACCGGGTCTTCTGATACATACTGAATAATCAGTTCCTGTTATTGATCGTGATTGTCAAAGTAATACAAGCTACGACAATAATGGTATTCTTGGGAGGAATAAGGGAGGAAGCAATATCCTTATAACTTGATTGTTTAGCCTTATGTGCTACTTGATGAGTGGCTTAGCCTCTCATATACTTGTTACTTGATGATACTTGATATATGATTACTTGATTATCTACTTGAATTGCATGATAACATGTCATGTAGTTGCATCTAATAGCTTACTGAGATTTATCTCACCCCGTTCCTTGTTTAATTGTTTTCCTTAGATCAAAGGAAGGATAGTGCGCAGTGAGGCTCGTCTTAGCTGGGAGCTTACTTCGCAGGTCGTGATTCTTTTGGGGCTTGTGTCCTTTTACACTTGGTGAGGACGATGTATTGGGTTGTATAACTCCTTATTTTTGGGGTAGACAGTCTTGTTCAGTTCTTGTTGTCACTAGACATCTTGTATAGTACTCTTGATGCTAGCTTATGTGCTAGGCATGTTTCCGCTGTGTATGTATTTAAGTTTGGTTTTAATTTTCTTGTCTAGAACTCGTGTTGTGAGCTAGTATATCTCCTTACTCTAGAGTATATATATCATGTCAGTTTGTTAAACAAATGTCATTCAGTTTCTTGTTAAGTTTCTTGTTTCTCGTTAGGCACTCCCACCGGGTTCGAGGTTCTATTAGGGGATCCCGGGACCTGGGGGCGTGTCAGAGACCATTGTGAAGAAAATGGCCTCCACTGGAAGGGATTGGCCCGAAAAGTTACCTCTAGCATTATGGGGCTACCGCACGTCAATACGGACAGTGACTGGAGAAACTCCTTATGTATATGGTTCCGAAGCTGTACTACCAATAGAGCTTGAAGTTCCATCCCTGTGGGTCCTCCTCGAGAACCAAGTCAATGAAGTCGATTGGATGCAAAGTCGATATGAACAGCTAGCCCTACTCGACGAGAAAAGACTAAGGGCAATCGAACGTACGAGGGCCTACCAACAAAGAATGGCTAGGGCTTTCAACAAAAAGGTGAAGCCCCGAAACATCAGTGTGGGAGATTTGGTCCTAAGACAACACCCTCCTAATGCCATGAACCCCCTTGGAAAATGGGGACCCCGATGGATCGGTCCGTACGTAGTCAAGAAGATACTAAGCGGCGGTGCAGTCTGACTCGTGGATTTAGACGGAGATCAGCTGCCAAAGGAAGTCAACCTCGACAAATTGAAGAGATTTTACGTCTAATGAACGAAGACCATAAAAAAAAAAAAAAAGCTCGCTAGGTTGAAAACCCGCAAGGGCGGCCTAGGCAAAAATTAGAGCACGTGCAAAAAAGAAGCCCGCTAGATTGAAAACCCGAAAGGGCGGTCTAGGCAAAAAACAGGGTGCACAAAAAAAAATGGTCTTCATTAGTTTGAACTACGTAGACTTGAGCCTCTACACTGGAGGAACGTAGGCAACCTTCGGGTGCGGTCTAAAACATAAACAAATACCCAAATCATTATCAAAATTAACGAGATGCAATTTTTTATTCATTCACTAAATCATCTTTATCATTACAACGGAAATGTTGAGCTAATAAAAGACATTAAAACATTAAATCCTAAACAAGTGGTCTATTCTAATTGCAATCTCGGTGGTACAAAAGAAATATCTAATCTTTCTTCGGTTTGGGGACCCATCGCTTTTGGGGACGGCCTTTAGTCCTCTTGGATGGAGGCGGAGCATTCTCGAGACCACCAAGACGAGAAAAGACACTCGGACGAGACGGAGCTTCATCAACAACCTTCTCCTTGCCCTTGCTGGAAGGAGCTTTGACCGGAACAACCACGGGACGCTTCCACACATGAGAAGAATTCCCCTTGCCTTTCTTCTTCTTAGGCAAATAACGAGGCCTATAATCCCCCACGTGGACCACCGGCTTCACGGAATCCACGGCAACAACATCCTCATTTGGTCTTCCCAAACGATCAAAGACGCTAGGACACGTCTTCACAATTGGAGCAATGGGGACGGACTTATCACCTTCGGGGACGGAAACTTTGACTTCAAAAAGTAAAGGTCATCGGGGCCATCGCTACAAGAATTTTGAGGTATAGAGTAAAGGAAAGGATGCAGAATATTGCTGTGTGATCATTCTGATCGAAAATGGTTTGAATTTATAGCTGTTGGAGTGCCCTGCTCAGAAAAGAAAGGGGCTGGAATTCAGCAAGCCAGAAGCGCGCGCCTCCGACAAGCGATTCCAGATGCGCGCGCCTCCCGCTACCAAAGCCAGACGCGCGCGCGTTTGACAGCAGAAAGAAACAGAACATGCCCTTGTCAGTTCAGGAAAGAAGCCCAGGCATGTTCAAACGCCTTCAACCTGCAAGAAATCAGATCCCAGCACAGAAAAGGAGTTCAAGCAACCATAATGAACACATTTGGGCACACATTTGTTTGTAAAGAGTCGACGCTTAGGAACGAGTCTAGACAGATAACTAAAAAGCGTAGTAAATAGCTAGGATTGTAAATACATGCTAAATGTTTATTACAGGTAAATAAAAATGTTTTCAATCTCTCGTCCTCCCCAGAAGGCTACTCAGAATCATCATCATCGGCAGCACCGTGTCCACCCCCACTGCCGCTCTCAGTCTCCTCGTCATCATCATCATCAGCAGATTCTTCCTCCTCAGATGTCTCAACCACAACATCGTGCCGGTCCTCTTGGCAGCTCTCCCTGATGAACTAGCACCACCCCTGCTCTGGCTACCTCCTCGACTCAGACTCCTGCTCAGTGACTGCCTCGCCGAAGAGACAGCCTCGTCGATATCCAGTGCAGCATCCCTGCAGCCTCGTCCCATGCCCCGAGCACCTCGGGCAGCTCCTCTCGCAGCACCAGAGACAGCACCAGCAGCATCTCTAGTCATGGAAGCAATGTCCCTGCACAGCCCTAGCACCCTCTCCTTCAGCTGATGGAGTCTCCTCCTCATCCCTTTGTTCTGTCTGCCCAAGTGCCTATAAGCAGTTACAGGCACCTGTTGCAACAGAGAACAGAAAAAGGAAATTGCATCAATACAAAGAACAGAGAAGCGAGACTGGAACTGAGAAATGCAAAGACAGTCAGGAAAATATACCACAGCAGCCTGAACAGGAAGCTCTCTCTCCGGTGACATGTCCTCGGGAACAATCTCCCTCTGATCCTCATACACCCCAAAGTTCGAGTAAGTATAATATGAAGGAGGCAAAGGGGGATCAAAGCAATATCCAGCACCGGTAGGATAAAACCGAGCCGAAGTCTGTGGAGCAGCATGTGTCTCCCTCGGATCAGTGAACATGAAACCCTGCTGAAGGTTATGCTCCCGGAATAAACCGTAATCCTGCTCTAGATGAATGAAAGGGACAGCATCAACCCCCGCAAGGTAGACTGCCCGGTCTGCCTCTGAAAGAGCCCTCCAATTACGAGGACAGAAAGGAGGAACATCAGGAACCGCTGGCCTAGGAGGGTGGTGGAAGTCCATCACCTGACCACCATGCTGCCAAAACACTCTCTCCCCAAGATACATCGCCACACACTCCACTGAACTCATCAGAAGCCTCGAGCGGGTGGGAGTCAGGGTGTGCTCAATAAAGGCATAAATAGCTCTCCACGGAAACAAAAGAAGAGGCGACAGCCTCTGGACTCAAAAAATCCAAGTGGCGTCGAGCTGAAAGCAGGCTGATGGGAACAGTGCCAGTCCTCACATTCCTCTCCCTATACGACCACCTCACACAGTCTGGATACTGGGGCTGACCCTCTCTGTTAATCTTGAAGTCCCTCAGCTCCAAGACAGCAAAGGCCCATAGCTGCAAAACAGAGGCAAGAGCAGAATTAAATGACAGTTCAAAGATACAGTAGAGCAATGACAAGAAGGCCGAAAAGAAAGGGAAAGCAGTATACCTGCCACAATAGGCTGAAACTGTTGGTAGTGGTGCCCTAGGCACGTTTAATAAACGTTGTAATTGTTATCATTTATTTCATATCAATAAAGAGATGTTTTGATTATTATTGATGTTCATGTTTACTTATAATAATCTCCGTCCTTAGTACTTGTTAAGCACTAGTATAAAGGCTAAATGATCATGGGATGATCATGTTAGATTTATGGGTACTTGTTTGGAATAAGGTACTGGACATGACCCGCTGTATGAGATTTATGTCATGGTCTATGTCGTACATATATCTCATATTAGTTATGCCATTTGAATCCTTAGACATGAAGTTATTATAGTCTTCCACTTGATGAACATTATGTTTGACATATTCAAACGCTACCTTAACACGGTAGTTATAAAGGGTATGATTGGCATAATCGGATTCCCGTTGGGAAGAATAATAAGCTAAATGGATTTGTCCCTCCACGGAGAGATGTCAAGCTTGGGCCCCTCGAAGGAATGATGTTGATGAAACGTTCGGCCGGACTCAAATGGATTGATTGGATGAATAGCATTTGAATTATCAACATATTCGGAATTGAGAAAGTATTGAACAAAACAAGTTGACCATTTGACCATGACTTGTGTTCAATGACATCGTGGACAAAGGGATTATGACATATTCTAAGAGGAATGCGAACTTGTATCTAGTTATACTATTTGGGTAGGTATGACGGTTTGCTAGAACCTAATCATATCTTATGGTTTCATGTTTGAACCCATTGCCAACTTAGTATAATCCTAGAGGGTCACACACAATAGAACGAATCTTTAAAAGGACTACATTGGAATTTTAGAAATTCAGGACATTCAGATAGTTGTGCGACCGCACAGTATGGACTGGGCGGCCGCACACTTAGCTCAAAAATGTACCAGTTTTGTTTCAGATAGTTGTGCGACCGCACAGAGGGTTTTGGGCGGCCGCACAGTGCTGTCGGGTGGCAGATTCCTAATTTGATTAGGAAACGAATTTTGGACGGATTTTTGACACAAGTTTCCTATTTGGAATAGGTCATACTTGTGTATAAAAGACCAAATTCGGCCAGCACTCAAAGCTAATGATTTTGTGAGTCTCAAAGAGTTTGAGAGAGGGTTTATTTTGTTCTAAGACATTCTTGGTTGAAGAACAAAATAATACACAAAATAAATTCCATATAGTTCTTTTGATTGTGGAAAAGTGTTTCACAATTTGGTCTAGCAACCAAGATCAAAGAAGCTCCTTTGATATTCGTTCGAAGTGTGGATACCGCTAGAGGGTGAAAATCATCATCTTCAAAGTTCGTGTTCAAGCTTTGTGATCGTGATCAAGTCATCAACCTCCACCAAAGACCAAGAGAATTTGATAGCCATCAAGGGTTAGTTTTATCCTATATTCATGTTATTGTATTTGATTTAATCATATGAACGGATCTATGGGCTTTGGGTTTCAAAATTTAAATGCTTAATTCCGCTGCGCATGTTTGATCGAAACCCAACAGTGGTATCAGAGCCCCGTTCATGTTGATTAATTCAATACTTGGATCATGTTATGTGTATATAAATTGTTTATGTGCCTTGCATGATATGAATATTGGAATATGTGATGTTTATGTGTTATGTGATTTTATGTGGTTTATTGTTTTGCAACTTTAATCGCACGATTCAATCGCAATAAATAAATTATGGTGGATTCAGAATTGTTGGTTATTAATTTTTGATTGGATCAAAGTTTTAATAATCAGGGAAAAACAATTTTGAGACAAAATTTTCGAACTTAAAATTCTGCACATTCTGATGGCACCGGGCGACCGCACAAAACGCCTTGGGCGGCCGCACGGTTTTTGGGCGACCGCACAGGTATTTTGGGCGGCCGCACACCAAGATCAGATTGTCTGATTTTGCTCAAAAATCAGAATTTGGAATTTTCGAAAATTCAACAAAACCAGTAACAGAACCAATCCAGACTTGCTGATCTGGAATGGGTTTTGGGTAGTTGGTTTGTGTGTGGATTTTGGGGTTTGATTTTCCTATTTGTTTTAATCTTGTGATTCCTAGATTGGTTCAAGTTTTGGATGGCTAATCTGCGTTCATCGAGATTGTGTTTCCCAAAATTGATCGCAATCAAAGTTTCAAAGATAAAACGAAGTTAGAATTATGAAGAGTTCATAATTGCTAAAATTAAGAAACAAAGTTCTTGATTCAATGATTGGACATCCATGTGGAATTGTGAATGCAATTGGCCTACGTTCATCGAGACCATCTATTGCTTAGTTTCGGCCACATGGACTACTTTCTTGGTTTCTTGAATTAGTGCGGGATTGTGGTTGCCTGATGGCTTAGTTCGACCGCACTTATTGTTGTCTTGATTTGGAGATAATAACCAAAGTTGAAATAGTCTCATCCTCATAATTATAGAGAAACTAATGACACATAAATACCATGCTTAAATTAATGGAGATTAATTTAGTGGCTAAACTTGATGTGTAACATGTTTATATTATGTGCTCATAAATGTGTTATATGCTATATGTGATAAACCTTCAAAGAAAGTTTTAAGTCCTTTTGCCATGCCATGATTAAAACACTTGTTTATACATGAGTAACTTTATGTGGGCTCGCCAAAGCGAGGTGCATTGATTTTATTCATGTTTGAGCAAGATGAGTGAATAAGAGTTTCCTATGCGTTTAAAATGGTTGGACTTAATTAAGCGTCAAAACAGTTTTGGGCTTAAGGCAAAGATGAGATTTAACATGCTTTTTGAAATTGGATTTCTTAAAGAATCTCATGAAAAGAACTGAGAGTCATATGAGATATGATTGACAAGAGTTGTCTACCTAATTGATTTAATTTTGAGCGGTGCGCCAAAGCGTACTCAAAATTAGATTAAAGCGGGATCTCAACCCAATTAAATTATATTATACATTGGATGTATAAGAAGGTTATATAATTTAGTGGGAGTATTTTGTTTAAAATACATTATTTATCTCTTTAATGAAAATCGGTACTTATTAAATTTTGAAAATTTTGCATATTTGTAGATAATGACTAATAACACTCAATCAACGTCGTTGCGATCGATCCTTGAGAAGGATAAGCTCGAAGAGAATGGTACTAACTTTATGGATTGGATCCGTAGCATAAGAATCGTTCTTAGGCAAGAAGATAAGTTGTACATTCTCGATGGGCCTCTTCCTGCTGAACCACCCCCTACTGCCCCTAGGGTGGATAGAGACAATTACAAGAAACATCGTAATGATTCTAGAGATGTAAGTTGTCTCATGCTTGCTGCTATGTGTTCAAAACTCCAACAAAGTTTGGAACATTTGGAAGCCTATGAGATAGGCGTGGAGTTGAGAACCATGTTTCAAGAGCAAGCTAGGCAAGAGAGGTACAAGACCATTGTTGCATTCACTACAAGTAAAATGAATGAAGGGCAACAAGTGAGTCCTCACTTTCTTAAAATGAAAGGTTATGTAGAGCACCTTGAGAAACTTGGCTATCCAATCCCATTGGAGCTAGCCACGGATCTCATTCTTAATTCATTGCCTAAAAGTTATAATCAGTTTGTGATGAATTATAACATGCATGGAATGGATAAGAATCTCTCTGAGTTGCATGGGATGCTCAAAACTGCAGAGATGAAAATTGTGGAGAAAGGTTCTCCCGTGCTCTTGGTTCATGATGGGAAGAAGGCTAGTGCCAAAGGAAAGGGTAAGGCAAAAGTTGTCAAACCCAAGATAAGCAAGGCAAAGGTTGCCAAGGCTTCTGAGGCAAAACCTGATTCACAAAAGGATGCAATCTGTTTCCATTGTCAAGAAATTGGTCATTGGAAACGTAATTGCAAGGCTTCTTGGAAGAACAAAAGAAGAAGAAGAGCAGCAAGGCTGCGTCGACTTCAGGTATCTATATGATAGATATTCTCCTTTCTACCACTGATTCTTGGGTATTGGATACCGGATGTGGTTCTCACATTTGTCTAAATGTGCAGGGACTAAAGAATAGGAGACTGCTTAAAGAAGGTGAAGTAGATCTACGCGTGGGAAATGGAGCAAGAGTTGCTGCATTAGCCGTAGGGACTTATGAAGTCACTTTACCTCCGGATTAATTCTTGTTTTGAACAATTGTTATTATGTTCCGGATTTAAGCAGAAATATTATTTCAATTTCTTGTTTGGATAATGAAGGTTTTAAGTTTCTTATTGAGAATAAGAAATTTTCTATTTATTTAAATGATGTGCTTTATGGTATTGCTAATTCATTTAATGGCCTTTATATCTTGGATGTCAAGAATGTAAATAAGAAATCTAAACCTAATGATGTAAATCATACTTATTTGTGGCATTGCCGTCTTGGTCATATTAATGAGAAGCGTATCTCAAAACTCCATGGGGACGGACTTTTGGGTTCATGTGACTTAGAGTCATATGATACTTGTGAGTCGTGTCTTCTTGGAAAAATGACTAAGACACCTTTTACCAAGTTGGGTGAAAGGGCAAGCGACTTATTGGGTTGATACATTCCGATGTATGCGGACCATTAAGTAGCAATGCTAGGGGAGGATTTCAATACTTCATAACCTTCACTGATGATTATAGTAGATTTGAGTATGTTTACCTAATGAAACATAAAAGTGAAGCATTCGAGATATTTAGAATATTTCAAAATGAAGTAGAAAAAAACTTGGCAAAAGTATAAAGGCACTTCGATCAGATCGAGGTGGAGAATACTTAAGTCAAGAATTTGATGATCATCTAAAGAATTGTGGAATAGTTTCACAATTGACTCCACCTGGAACACCACAATGGAATGGTGTGTCTGAGAGGAGAAATCGGACTTTGTTAGACATGGTTCGATCAATGATGAGTCAAGTTGATCTTCCAATATCCTTTTGGGGTTACGCCCTAGAAACCGCTGCTTTCACACTAAATCGTGTTCCAACTAAATCGGTTCAAAAGACTCCATATGAGATGTGGAGCGGAAAGAAGCCTTGTCTATCTTTCATGAAGATTTGGGTTGTGAAGTTTTTGTCAAAAGACTTATCTCAGACAAACTTGCACACAAATCTGATAAATGTATTTTCGTGGGATATCCTAAGGAAACTAAAGGATATTACTTTTACAACCGAGAGGACAACAAAGTGTTTGTTGCCCGAACTGGTATCTTTCTAGAGAAAGAGTTTCTCTCCAAAGAAATCAGTGGGAGTAAAATAAATCTTGAAGAAATTCGAGACCCAGAAAATAACATTGAACCAATGTGGAGCAAGAACAAGAACCACAAGGAGTTGTGGAACCTGTTCAAAGTACACAAGCAACTCGCAGATCTAGTAGGTTACGATCCGAGCCCGAGAGATATGGATTTCTCGTAACGGATAGTAATGACGTGGAAATCATTGAGAATGATGAACCGTCAACCTACCAAGAGGCGATGTCTTCTCCTGATTCGGACAAGTGGCTTGGAGCCATGGAATCCGAATTACAATCCATGCAAGACAATCAAGTTTGGAATTTGATTGATGCACCCGAAGGTGTAAAAACCATAGGATGCAAATGGGTCTTCAAGAAAAAGACTGACATGGATGGGAAGGTGCATACTTACAAAGCTAGGCTTGTAGCGAAGGGTTATAGGCAAGTTCATGGTATTGACTATGATGAGACCTTTTCACCCGTAGCAATGATCAAGTCTATAAGAATTTTTCTTGCCATTGCCACATATCATGACTATGAAATATGGCAGATGGACGTCAAAACTGCTTTCCTGAATGGAAAACTCCAAGAGGATGTGTATATGACACAACCAGAAGGTTTTGAACAAGATTCTAAGGTATGCAAATTGCAAAGATCCATCTATGGATTGAAGCAAGCTTCAAGGAGTTGGAATCTCCATTTTGATGAATCGGTCAAAGAGTTTGGTTTCATCAAGAACGAAGATGAGCCTTGTGTGTACAAGAAGATTAGTGGGAGCATAGTGCTATTCCTTGTTTTATACGTGGATGACATATTGCTCATTGGAAACGACATTCCTACACTTCAGTCTGTAAAGACTTGGTTGGGAAAGTGTTTCGCAATGAAAGATATGGGTGAAGCCGCATATATTCTTGGCATTAAGATCTATAGAGATAGATCAAGGAGGCTACTTGGTTTAAGCCAAAGTACATACATTGACAAGGTCATTAGAAGATTCCGTATGGAAAATTCTAAGAGAGGCACCTTGCCCGTGTTACATGGAGTTTCTCTAAGCAAGACTCAATGTCCTAAGACAAAAGATGAGCGTGAGAAAATGAATGATGTTCCATATGCTTCGGCAATTGGGTCCATCATGTATGCCATGATTTGTACTAGGCCGGATGTGTCTTATGCTTTGAGCATGACAAGTAGATACCAATCCGACCCTGGCGAAAATCACTGGATAGCTGTAAAAGCGATTCTTAAGTACTTGAGAAGAACTAAAGACTCGTTTTTGGTCTATGGAGGAATGGAAGATGATCTCATTGTAAATGCTTACACGGATGCAAGCTTCCAAACCGACAAAGATGATAGCCGATCGCAATCGGGATTTGTGTTTATGTTAAATGGTGGAGCTGTAAGCTGGAAGAGTTCCAAGCAAAGTACAACCGCTGATTCTACAACAGAAGCTGAGTATATTGCTGCATCGGATGCTGCAAAGGAAGCTGTTTGGATTAAGAAGTTCATAACTGAACTTGAAGTGGTTCCTAGTATTGCTAATCCAATAGACCTTTATTGCGATAATAATGGTGCTATTGCTCAAGCAAAGGAACCAAGAGCACATCAGAAATCCAAACACATACTTAGGCGTTTTCATATCATTCGAGAGATCGTTGATAGGGGAGACGTAAATATATGCAGAGTACCTACTGATGACAATGTTGCGGACCCGCTAACAAAGGGACTTCCACAAGCTAAACATGATGGTCATGTTAGGTCCATGGGTATTAGATACATGGGAGATTGGGCCTAGGGCAAGTGGGAGATTGTTGGTAGTGGTGCCCTAGGCACGTTTAATAAACGTTGTAATTGTTATCATTTATTTCATATCAATAAAGAGATGTTTTTGATTATTATTGATGTTCATGTTTACTTATAATAATCTCCGTCCCTAGTACTTGTTAAGCACTAGTATAAAGGCTAAATGATCATGGGATGATCATGTTAGATTTATGGGTACTTGTTTGGAACAAGGTACTGGACATGACCCGCTGTATGAGATTTATGTCATGGTCTATGTCGTACATATATCTCATATTAGTTATGCCATTTGAATCCTTAGACATGAAGTTATTATAGTCTTCCACTTGATGAACATTATGTTTGACATATTCAAACGCTACCTTAACACGGTAGTTATAAAGGGTATGATTGGCATAATCGGATTCCCGTTGGGAAGAATAATAAGCTAAATGGATTTGTCCCTCCACGGAGAGATGTCAAGCTTGGGCCCCTCGAAGTAATGATGTTGATGAAACGTTCGGCCGGATTCAAATGGATTGATTGGATCAATAGCATTTGAATTATCAACATATTCGGAATCGAGAAAGTATTGAACAAAACAAGTTGACCATTTGACCATGACTTGTGTTCAATGACATCGTGGACAAAGGGATTATGACATATTCTAAGAGGAATGCGAACTTGTATCTAGTTATACTATTTGGGTAGGTATGACGGTTTGCTAGAACCTAATCATATCTTATGGTTTCATGTTTGAACCCATTGCCAACTTAGTATAATCCTAGAGGGTCACACACAATAGAACGAATCTTTAAAAGGACTACATTGGAATTTTGGAAATTCTGGACATTCAGATAGTTGTGCGACCGCACAGTATGGACTGGGCGGCCGCACACTTAGCTCAGAAATGTACCAGTTTTGTTTCAGATAGTTGTGCGACCGCACAGAGGGTTTTGGGCGGCCGCACAGTGCTGTCGGGTGGCAGATTCCTAATTTGATTAGGAAACAAATTTTGGACGGATTTTGACACAAGTTTCCTATTTGGAATATGTCATACTTGTGTATAAAAGACCAAATTCGGCCAGCACTCAATGCTAATGATTTTGTGAGTCTCAAAGAGTTTGAGAGAGGGTTTATTTTGTTCTAAGACATTCTTGGTTGAAGAACAAAATAATACACAAAATAAATTCCATATAGTTCTTTTGATTGTGGAAAAGTGTTTCACAATTTGGTCTAGCAACCAAGATCAAAGAAGCTCCTTTGATATTCGTTCGAAGTGTAGATACCGCTAGAGGGTGAAAATCATCATCTTCAAAGTTCGTGTTCAAGCTTTGTGATCATGATCAAGTCATCAACCTCCACCAAAGACCAAGAGAATTTGATATCCATCAAGGGTTAGTTTTATCCTATATTCATGTTATTGTATTTGATTTAATCATATGAACGGATCTATGGGCTTTGGGTTTCAAAATTTAAATGATTAATTCCGCTGCGCATGTTTGATCGAAACCCAACAGAAACCCATGACCGAGCTAGTGGTCGAACGGCTGGTCAGATCCATACCATGATAACAAGCAGCCAAGCCCGCTGTACCCCAGTTATAATGACCGGCCTGGTCCAAGTCTACCAACAAGTCAAGCAAAGCCAAGGAAGCCGATGACCCTCCACTGGCAAACAGAGTATGGGACAACAGGTACCATATAAAACAACGGGCCATAGTATCGACCCGCTCAGCAGTGACACCCAAAGGCTCGGCTGCAAGAATACTAAAATACCGACGGATGCTGTCACGACCCGAAATATAGGCTCTATTTTATTAGTAATTAAATGATTTTTATTTAATTATTTGCTTATTTAATTATTTAAAATATTATTTATTTAAATAATTATGTGTGCATTTTATGTGTTATAATATTTATGCCTAGCATTTTATTTGGGTCTTTTGGGCTAGTGTGGAAGTGTCGAGTCTTAATTGTTAGTCGGGAGTGTAAGTAATTGTGTTAGTATGGGGAGGGGGTCTAGTTGTAACATTTCAAAATGATTTCCCCCTACTCCCTTACCTCCCCTCACCTTCTCCCTCACTCTCTTCTCCTTCCCAGCCATATCTCTCTCTCTCTAGCAATTTTGGGTAAGTTTTCTTCTTTATCTTCTCTCTTCATTTTCTCCTTCTTCCTCTCATTATTATTCATTTCTTAAAACGTAAACATTGTTTAGATCGTCGTTAGGATCGCGTAGACTCAAAAAGAATCGAATTCCGTCTACTTTCATTATTTGCAAGTAAGTTACTTTTCCCCCATTTTAATGCTAAAATGTTCATATCATGTTTAGATATTGTTTGATGTGTTACATTTGAAGTTTGGATGAGTTTTGATTTTGTTTGGAATTTATTTGGGTTTTTGATCAAAAATGGTGAAATCTTGAATGTTGGGTTTGATTCATGATTTTGGTTGTTAAATGTTGTTTTAGGAGTCTTTTTAGACTTATAAGTTGTTTTGGCACTTTAGTATATGAGTTGGAATGTTGGATTTTGGGTTGAATGTGTTTTGGGTTTGAAAATTGAAGAACCCATGTTGTTCTTCCCGATTTCTGGAAATCCAGAGCATTGTGCGACCGCACAAAACTTCCTGGGCGGCCGCGCATCTTTCTGAAAGCTTTTGTTCTTGTTTTGAGACTTTTTGGGCGACCGCACATACCCTTTTGGGAGGCCGCATAGTCCTCTGAAAAATTATATTTGTTATTTGGTGTGGTTGAAGATCGTGTTTTGGTCTAGGTCTTTGGTGTCCTTCTAGTTGACCCTATTGATCATTGTTGTATACTTTAGTGATAGAATTGGGTCCCTTGTGATCAAATTTGTGTTTGAAATTCATTAATGGTGAATAGGGATTTTGAAGCACCTTTATTGTGCATTGTTTGTTCATTTCATCTTCTTGGTGATTAATTGGCATGATTCCCTACTTTGGAATCCTTTGTTGTTTATCGTGCTAGTATTTTATTACTTAGCCTTTACGTGAAAGTCCAGCTGGTATTTTGTGTGTGTTTGGGCGATGGGAAATGTTATAATGGCAAAACCAAGTCCATTATAATGTTGACCATTGTTTTGCCCCCTTCTTTACCCCTTCTCCAGATTGGCCTTGGAAAGAATAAGTCAGCGTTCCTTTGTGAATGTATCTGGCTAGCGGGCATGACTTTGTGTCATGGTCCTTGTCCCTTGTGACACTTTTATGTTATTGGTTCCGGTACCGGGGTTTTCTCTTCGGCTTTCATGCTATTATGAAGATGATGATTTGTTGACTATTGAAGCTGCGCAGCGATCCTTTATTTGGATGTTCCGGTTTGGAAAACCTTGGCTATATCCTTTGTTATGTGTTTATTTCCGCTGCTATCTGTTATGTGATAAATGCTATGTGATATGGGATAATAATTATTGTTTATTGCTTATTGCATCATAGCATGTCATGTAGTTGCATTAGTAACTTATTGAGATTTATCTCAACCCTTTTCTTTTATCTTTGTTTTTCCTTAACCCCCCCCCCCCAGGTGCTAAGGATTAGTCTCGCTGATCACGAGAAAGAGGACGTCGAGTGTGGATCCGTTCTTTTGGGGAAAGTTGTATAGGTTGGTTTACATTATATCAATGTGTAACCTTTTGGGGATATTTGTACCAAACATTGACGTCATTAGGATTTTGTACATTTATATTTTGTTGGGCATAAACTTGTGGAAGTTTATGATAGTTGTAGTTGGTTTTTATCAAACTTGATTTTGTAAAACTTTGGATCATCACCTTTTGGTATCAAATGGAATTTTTTAACTTCAGTATTTCTGAGTTTTGGTTTTAGAGTCGACGTCCAGCTCGCGGTCCCAGGGCCCGCGGGGTCCGGGGGCGCGATAGTTGGTATCAGAGCTATGGCATTAGCTCTAAGTATAAGTCTAGGTGGATTAGTATGACCTAGGTGGGTAGTAGAGTGCAGAGTGATTAATGGTTGATGTTTTATGCAGGTAATTACTCGCAATGTCTGGAAGAAGAAACAGAGGAGGTACTAGTGGGGCTCAGAATCAGAATGATACAAGGGAAGAAGCCCGTGCTATGTTTCAAGGCATGTTCGAGGCGGCCATGAAGGCCATACATGATCAAGGTCTGAGGGTAGAACAAGCACCACCCCGCTATGGATTGGAGCAATTTCTAAAGTTGAAACCGGTTGAATTCAATGGGGAACCCGATGTAAGGAAAGCTGAGTTGTGGATTGAGTCTATGGAGAAGATTTATAATGTATTTGGGTGTTCGGATGAGGACAAGGTCCGGTTTGCGGCTTATAAGCTTGTGGGAGCCGCCGAGCATTGGTGGAAAGGTGTCAAAGCTACTTGGGATGATACTCACACGGTGTATGTGTGGGAGTTGTTTGTGCGCAAATTCAAGGAGCATTTCATTCCGGTTGTTGATCAAAACCGAAAGGAGATCGAGCTACTCAACCTGGAGCAAGGTGTGTTGTCTATAGCACAATACTCGGCTAAGTTCATAGAATTAGCCCGGTATTGTGACTATTTGGTGAGGACCGAGGAAACAAAAGGCTATGAGATTTATTCGGGGATTGAAGACCTCATCCGTACTCAACTTTTGCTCAACGGATTGTGACTTTCCAAGATGCGGTGGACCGAGCCTACTTAATAGAGCAAGATATTGGGGAGCATAAAAGGAAGACCGAGTAGCTAACCCGAGTAAGCAAGGAGCGCAGAGCAAGCCACAACACCGATTGATAATCGAGGTAACTTTGGGGGACAATCTCAGTTCCGAGGGCAACCGATCCTAGGAACCCGGTACCACTTCCGGGAACCAAGGGAGCCAATTAGGAAGCTTTTACCTTTGTCAAAGGTAGGCCATGCGGAGGATAGGTGTTGGAAAAAGCAAGGCAAGTGTACCAATTGTGGTGAAATGGGGCACTTTGCGAGAGAGTGCACGAGGTACCGAGGTCAAGCATCCGGGTCAGGAGTTGGTAATAATCAAGGTCAGAAAAGGGATGTTACCGGGAAGCCCAAGTCCAAGGAAGGTATTTTGCCATGAATCAACAACAAGCTACCGATGATCCATCCGTTATTGGAGGTATTGTTTCTGTGTCTAATGTGAGCGCGGCGAGCGTTAGTAGATCCAGATCATCTCATTCATACATTTCTGTGCAATTTGCTTCCATGTTAAATGCTGCATTCGAGTCTTTACCGTACGTGCTAGAGGTGTCGACCCCTATAGGAGAATGCTTGATTTCTGATCGAGTCTTTCGTGCTTGTGATGTGGTTATTTGTGGTCGAGTCCTTTGTGCGGATTTGGTGTTCTTCCTATCCAAGACTTTGATGTCATATTGGGTATGGATTGGTTGAGCAAGTTTCATGCTTCTGTTGATTGCCGTAAGAAAACTGTTACTTTTTCTATTCCCGATGTGCCTAAATTTGTGTTTGAGGCTAGTCCTCTGAGTAGAGGGTTCGCTTAATTCTTTATTTGAAAGCGAGAAAATTATTGCATAGTGGTTGTGAGGGGTATTTGGCTAGTGTTCTTGATACTAGGAAAGAATCCCCTAGTTTTGATAGTGTTCGGGTAGTTCGGGAATTTCCCGATGTTTTCTCTACCGAGTATGATATGCCTCCCGACCGTAGATTGATTTTTGTATAGATCTTTTGCCGGGTACGGCTCCAATTTCGAAAGCACCTTATAGGTTAGCTCCCGCAGAGTTGAAGGAATTAAAGGTTCAGTTGCAAGAGTTGCTTGATAGAGGGTTTATCCGCCCTAGTGTTTCCCCGTGGGGAGCACCGGTTTTGTTTGTGCGGAAGAAAGATGGTTCGTTGAGATTGTGCATCGATTACCGAAAGTTGAATCAGGTTACGGTGAAGAACAAGTATCCTCTACCGCACATCGATGATTGTTTGATCAGCTTCAAGGGTCCGTGGTTTTCTCTAAACTTGATTTGAGAGTGGGTACCATCAGTTGAAGGTTCGATCGGAGGATATTCCCCGAAGACTGCTTTTCGCACTCGTTATGGTCATTATGAGTTTCTTGGTTATGCCGTTTGGTTGACTAACGCGCCGGGCAGTATTTATGATTTGATGAACCGAGTTTTCCATCCTTATCTTGATTCGTTCGTGGTGTCTTTATTGATGATATTCTCGTCTACTCGAAATCTCGAGAGGAGCACGAGCAGCACACTTGAGGACAGTTTATCCGTTCTTGCCAGGGAGAAATTATTTGCGAAGTTTAGTAAATGCGATTTTGGCTCGGGAAGGTGTCATTTCTGGGTCATGTTATTTCGAAAGATGGGATTTCGGTGGATCCTTCAAAATAGAGGCTATAGTGGATTGGAAGAGACCCGAGTCAGTGACCGAGATTCGTAGTTTTCTGTTTAGCCGGTTATTACCGAAGGTTTATTGAAGGGTTTTCGAGGATTGCTACTCCGATGACTCAGTTGACCCGGAAGAATGTTCCGTTTGTGTGGACCGAGAAATGTGACAAGAGTTGCGAGGAATTAAAGAAGAGGTTGACTACCGCACCGGATCTTGACTTTGCCCTAATGGGAGCGATGGCCTAGTGATTTACAGCGATGCTTCGAAAGAGGGTTTGGGTTGTGTTTTTGATGCAGAACAGGAAGGTGATTGCCTATGCTTCGAGGAAGTTGACCCCTAGTGAACATAATTACCCCACTCATGATATGGAGGTAGCGGCTATTGTATTTGCGTTGCACAAATGGAAACACTACCTTTATGGGGCGAAGTTTGAAATTTTTACCGATCACAAGAGTTTGAAGTACCTATTCTCTCGAAGGAATTGAACAACCGACAGCGCCGATGGATGGAATTGTTGAAGGATTATGATTGTACGATTTCTTATCACCCGGGGAAGGCGAATGTGGTAGCCGATGGCGATTAGTAGAAAGTCTTATGTGCTTCGATGATGGTCCGTGAATGGAAAATGCTTGAGGATGTTCGGATTGGTCTCCTCGTGAATCGAGACATGGGGATATTTTTGCGAATATTAGGGTGACTCCAGCCCTAATTCAAAGGATAAAGGAAGCTCAGAAAGAAGATCCCGAGTTGGTAAGATAATGGGTAAATTGAAGGAAAAGAACTTCGAGGATTTTTTCTGTTAGCCCGATTGGAGTGTTGACTTTCCGTGAAGATTGTGTGTTCCGGATGTTGATGAAATTAACAGACAGTTCTTGATGTGGGTCACAAATCGAGATATACTATTCATCCGGGTAGTACGAAGATGTATCAGGATTTGAAGCAATAATTTTGGTGGATTAATATGATAAGGGAAATAGCTGAGTATGTATCGAAGTGTTTAACTTGTCAGTCAGGTCAAAGCCGAGAATCAGAGACCCGCGGGACTACTTCAGCCGTTAGAGATTCCGAGTGGAAATGGGAACATGTGACTATGGATTTCGTTACGGACTACCTCGTACCCGTAGGAAGTATGACAGCGTTTGGGTAATAGTGGATAGATTGACCAAGAGTGCCCATTTCTTGCCTATTGACATCAGATATTCGATGGAGAAGCTTGCGACCCTTTATATCGATGAGATCGTTAGATTCCATGGGGTTCCGGTTAGTATCGTGTCAGATCGAGACCCGAGATTTACTTCTAGATTCTGGAAAGCGTTTCAGGAAGCTTTGGGTACAGATTTGCGATTCAGTACGGCTTTTCATCCTCAGACCGACGGTCAATCGAGAGGACTATTCAGATTCTGAGGATATGTTGCGAGCTTGTGCGATAGACTTCTCCGATTCTTGGGATTCACACCTACCGTTAGTGGAATTCTCTTACAACAACAGTTATCAGGCTAGTATCGAGATGGCTCCGTTTGAGGCCTTGTATGGAAGGAAATGTAGATCGCCTATTGTTGGGATGAGGTTGGTGAAGCGAAGATCGGGGGTATTGATTTGCTTCGGGATTCAGTTGAAAAGGTTAGAGTTATCCGGGATAGATTGAAGACACCCAGAGTCGACATAAGAGCTACGCAGATAACCGAAGGCGAGACCTTAGTTTTCAGATTGGTGATTTTGGTATTCTTGAAAGTATCTCCGAAGGTGGGTTATCGTAGGTTTGGGAGAAAAGGCAAATTGGCTCCGAGGTTTATTGGTCCGTTTGAGATTTTGGGAAAGGTTGGACTTCTAGCGTATCGTCTTGCGTTACCGTCATCCTTAGACCGGTTGCATAACGGTTTCCACGTTTCTATGCTTCGGAAGTTATGTTCATGATCCATCTCACGTGTTACCGAGGATACCGGAGGATATTGAGCCCGATAGACTTATGAGGAACGACCGTTCGGATCTTAGATTCTAAAGTCCAAGAGTTGAGGAGCAAAAGCATTGCGTTGGTTAGAGTCCTTTGGAGGATCATAACATCGAGGAGTCGACTTGGGAGCTCCGAGATGAGATCGAGAGGAAATTTCCGTGGTTTTTTGTTTAAGGTGAGTCTCGTTAAATTCGGGTCGAATTTTCTTTAAGGGGGAGTGAATGTCACGACCCGAAATCTAGGCTCTATTTTATTAGTAATTAATTGAGTATTTTATATTATTTGCTTATTTATTTATTTAAATTATTATTTATTTAAATAATTACGTGTACAATTTATGTGTTATAATATTTATGCCTAGCATTTTAATTGAGTCATTTGGGTTAGTGTGGTATGTTGGGTCTTAATTGTTAGTAGGGAATGTAGTATTTGTGTGTAATGTGAGAGAGGGGGCCTAAGTGTAACATTTTGAATTATTTCCCCCTACTCCCCTCTCCCTCCCTCACCTTCTCCCTCACTCACTCCATCACTCCCAGCCATCTCCCTCTCTCTCTAGCAATTGGGTAAGTTTTTCCTTCTTTCTTATCTCTTCATTTTCTCTATCTTCCTCTTGTAATCTCTCATTTCTTAAAACGTGAACCTTGTTTAGATCGTCGATAGGATTGCGTAGAACCAAAAATCGAATTCCGTCAACTTTCATTATTTTCAAGTAAGTTACTTTTCCCCCATTTTGATGCTAAAATGTTCATATCATGTTTATGTGATGTTTGATGTGTTACATTTGAAGTTTGGTTGGGTTTTGAATTTGTTTGGAATTTATTTGAGTTTTTGGTTAAAAATGGTGATTTGATGAATGTTGGGTTTGATTCTTGGTTTTGGGTTGATAAATGGTGTATTTGGATTCCCATTCTAGTTATAAGTGGTTTTGGTACATTTTAGAACTTGTAGAAGGAGTTTTTTGAGTATTTTGTGTTTTGGGAGAATTTTGGTCGAAATTGTAAAACCCAGCTCTGCTTCCCGACCTTGAACCCAGACCAGGCGCCCGCCTGCCCTTGACCAGGCGCCCGCCTACACCCCCTTTTCTGAAGGCCGGACCTTCTGTTGATTCAGGCGCCCGCCTGCCCCATTCCAGGCGCCCGCCGCCGCCTCTGTTCCAGGATTTTGTCCTTTTGTTTGGTTTAGGACCTAAGGCTTAATTAGTTTAGGTTATTTCTTCTAATTGACTTAAGATAACACACGTGGAACACTTTATTGATTGTATTTGATTCTTTTGCGAATAAATACGATATGGAATTTGATTAAGTATCATTTTGGAATGTGGTTCATCTTTGATGCGCGGTTTATAATTGTTTACCTTTGTGGTGATTTAATTGGATTGGTTCCCTACTTTGGAACCTTAAGTTGTTTATTCATGCTAAAATATTATTACTTAGCATTTAATTAGAAGCCCAGCTGGCATATTTGTTGCATTGGGCGATGGGAAAGATTATAATGGCAAAGCAAGTCCATTATAATGTTTGACCATTGTTTTGCCCCTTCTTTACCCCTTTTCCAGATTGGCCTTGGAAAGGATAAGTTAGCGTTCCTCTGTGAATGTATCTAGCTACCGGGCATGACTTTGTGTCATGGTCCTTGTCCTTTGTGACACTTTTATGGTTATTGGTTTCTGGTACCGGGGGTTTCTCTTCGGCTTTCATGCTATTATGAAGATGATGAATTGTTGATTATTGCTGCGCAGCGATCCTTTATTTGGATGTTCCGGTTTGGAAAACCTTGGCTATATCCTTTGTTATGTGTTTATTTCCACTGCTATCTGATATGTGATAATTGCTATGTGCTATGTGATATTTTATTTTGTTATTGCCTATTGCATCATAGCATGTCATGTAGTTGCATTAGTAACTTATTGAGATTTATCTCACCCCCTTTTCTTTTATCTTTGTTTTCCTTAACCCCCCCCCCCAGGTGCTAAGGATTAGTCTCGCTGATCACGAGAAAAGAGGACGTCGAGTGTGGATACATTCTTTTGGGAAGGTTGTTATAGGTTGGTTTACATTATGTAAATGTGTAACCATTTTGGGATAGTTGTACCAACAATGACGTCGTAAGAATTTTTATATTGTATTTTGTTGGCATAAACTTGTGGAAGTTTATGATAGTTGTTATTGGTTTTTTATCGAACTGGTTTTGTAAAACTTTGGATCATTACCTTTTGGTATCAAATGGAATTTTTAACTTCGGTATTTCACAGTTTTGGTTTTAGAGTCGACGTCCAGATCGCGGTCTCGGGCCCGCGGATCCGGGGTCGCGACAGATTGGGGGGTTTTATAGTTGAAAATGTGTGTGTTTTGGGTCAAACGGAGTCTCCAAGAAATCTTTCGCGTGCAAATCGGTATAATGAGCAAGGGAGAGATTCTTGGGTAGAATCTGTAACTGACACACCCAGAAGCGCGCGTATCCCACCTAAGCGGCGGAAGGCGCGCGCGTGTGGCCTCAAGGGGAGGCGCGCGAGGCGAGCACTCTGAAAGGCAATTTTTGACAGAATGGACTAGAAAATTAGAACTGTTATTTAGTTTAGTCCCGGAACTTAACGGAGCCCCTCTGGAACTTAACCAAAGTGACAGAAACTAACAAAAAACATTTAAAAGGGAGAAACACAAAATCAAGTGTGCAATCGGGTGAGCGGTCAAAGGCGGGTGTCTACACTATCCTTTGGCGGTCCGGCGTGACGTAAGACCATTAGGTTCCGTGGGATTTGTCCTTTGGCCGTCCGGCGTGACGTAAGACCATTAGGTTTAGTGAGATTATGTCCTTTGGCCGTTCGACTTGACGTAAGACCATTAGGTTTTGTGAGATTGGTCCTTTGGCGATCCGGCGTGACGTAAGACCATTAGGTTTTGTGAGATTTGTCCTTTGGCGGTCCGGCGTGATGTAAGACAATTAGGTTCTGTGGGATTTGTCCTTTGGCCGTCCGGCGTGACGTAAGACCATTAGGTTTAGTGAGATTATGTCCTTTGGCCGTCCGACGTTATGTAAGACCATTAGGTTTTGTGAGATTGGTCCTTTGGCCGTCCGGCGTGACGTAAGACCATCAGCTTTTGTGAGATTGGTCCTTTGGCCGTCTGGCGTGACGTAAGACCATTAGGTTTTGTGAGATTATGTCCTTTGGCCGTCCGGCATGACGTAAGACCATTAGGTTTTGTGAGATTATGTCCTTTGGCCGTCCGGCGTGACGTAAGACCATTAGGTTTTGTGAGATTGGTCCTTTGGCCGTCCGGCGTGACGTTTGTGAGATTATGTCCTTTGGCCGTCCGGCGTGACGTAAGACCATTAGGCTCTGTGAGATTTGTCCTTTGGCCGTCCGGCGTGACGTAAGACCATTAGGTTTCGTGAGATTCATCCTTGGCCATCCGGCGTGGCGTAAGACCCTTGGATTTTGTTGACCCGGCCGTACTTCGTAAGTCCAGGGTAGAAAGTGAAATCGCGAAAGTCCCGGCCATACCTCGTAATTCCAGGATGAAAGTTAAGATGTTATTGTCCCGGCAGCCCTTGGTTGGGCGTAAGACCAGTATAGCCATGATTAGGTTAAGAAAACCTTTATCCCCCGAGAGTGGCCAGGTTAGAGAAAACCTATCATTGTGACGGTAGTCTGGAGAGACGTAAGACCAGTTTGTGTAATCTACCCTCCGCCATGAGATAAGTTGACCAGTTTGTGTAGTCGACCCTCCGCCATGAGATAAGTTGACCAGTTTGTGTAGTCGACCCTCCGCCATGAGATAAGTTGACCAGTTTGTGTAGTCGACCCTCCACCATGAGAAAAATTGACCAAATTGACCAATGTGTCCCGGCAGTCCTTAGTCGGACATAAGACCAGTTACCCTCGAGTCGACCCTCTCCTGATAGAGCCTAGTCAATCAAGCCTAGCCTCTGAGCCATGACCATTATTTGAGCCTCTGAGCCATGCCTATTCCTTGAGTTGACCCTCTCCGATAGAGCCTAGTCGATCGAGCCCAGCCTCTGAGGCATGCCCATTACTTGAGCCCCTGAGCCATGCCCATTCCTTGAGTCGACCCTCTCCGATAGAGCCAAGTCGATCAAGTCAAGCCTCTGAGCCATGACCATTATTTGAGCCTCTGAGTCATGCCCATTCCTTGAGTCGACCCTCTCCGATAGAGCCAAGTCGATCAAGTCGAGCCTCTGAGCCATGACCATTATTTGAGCCTCTGAGCCATGCCCATTCCTTGAGTCAACCCTCTCCGATGGAGCCAAGTCGATCAAGTCGAGCCTCTGAGCCATGGCCATTATTTGAGCCTCTGAGCCATGCCAGCCCCCTTAGTCAACTCTCTCTGAATAGAGCCAAGTTGACCAAGTCCGGCCTTTGAGCCATGCCTGTTTAGGAAGGGATGAATGAATATCCACCTAAGGCCCATAGGTGTGAGTAGCCTTAAAATCTCTCACCCGAACTACGTTAGGCTTGATTCCCTGGAATAGGGATACGTAGGAATCCTATACCTCTAGGTCCAGCCATAGAACAAATCAGCCAAGCCGTCCTCCCATCAGATTGGGATGCTTATTTTTGTCGACAACCCCGCTTTCTTCAAAAGCGACGTTGCCGAGGGGCTCTGTAAGTACCCCAATCTGAATTTGACCAACTTAAGAGGAATTCTTGGTACCATTTAGGCATAAACCAATGGGCCAGGACCTCACTAGGATAAACCTAATATTCCAGGACTGAACTGGAATTAAACTTAGAAAAATCCAGAAGCTCGCCAAGTGTTAGTACCCGATCTGAAAATGAGTTTATTAGGGATTTCCCAAATACACAAGGACTTTATAGGAATTACAAACCTTGCAAAGACTTGTCCCGTATTCCCCAAAATATACCTCATTGTTCAAGAACATCTTAAAGATTGCCAAAATAGGGTTTCCATAAAACATGCAAAACCCTAGCTTAATAATTAAGTCAGCCAGGAATGATGGCCACGCGGCCACATTCGCCCAAGCTCCAACCTTGGCCACGCGGCCAACATCGCCGCCGCCCTCAACCTTGGCCACGCGGTCACATCCGCCCCGGATGATCTGGACCGTCAGATCTCTCCATCAGTTTCCTATTTAAAGACCTCCCTTGCCTCATAATAGGGGGATCCGAATTTTAGAGCTTTCAAGTGGAGATTTTGCTCCCAAATCAAGTCATTCAAGCCTCCAAAAACACTCTCAAGAATCCCAAGAAGATCCAAGGCTATTTCTTGCCAACAAAGGTAAGTTTTCTAACTTTTCTTCATGTTCTTGCATTATTTCTAATGTAGATCTTTAATATTCATATTCTTAATATGTTTATTCATGTGTTCTTCATAATATTCATATTCTTAATATGTTTATTCATGTGTTCTTCATAATATTCATGTTCCTAACATCTTTATTCATATTTTCTTCATGACATTCATATGTTCATAATATGTTCTTCGCATATTCATCATATTCTAGATTAAAACCTTATTTATGCCATATTTAGGGTAGCGATCTTCATAATTACATGTTATTTCATAGCCGATTATGATCTAGGGTTCATCAACCCGAGGATGATCTAGGAACTACTTCTAAACCCTAAACTTTAGGTAATTCCCCCTCATTATGCATGATCCCGATTCTTCTGCCTATTCTAAATTCTTCTCGAACTACGCTGACCTGAGCTTCTCACATTGAGAGGAACGTAGGCAATCTTCGGATCCGGTCTCAAACACTAACACACTACTAACACATTCATCATGATAGAAAGACCGATCATTCGGGCAATAGGAGTGATAACGTCCAATATTCTTCTCTTGTTGTAATTCGACCCCCGAACCCATTAAACATGCTTTTTCTCAATGTTTTGGCTATAACTAAAACGGCGTGGCGACTCTCATAATTTTAATGTTGCTATGAATATTCTCAAATTCAAACACACGTATTCACAGTGGCGACTCTGCTGGGGACTGCTTTGAAACTTTTTCAAACTTAGTGGGTCTAACTTTCGTCACATCATGATGCTTGCCATGTTTACACATGCACACACCTGCCATGTTTACACATGCACACACCTGCCATGTTTACACATGCACACACTTGCCATGTTTACACATGCACATACTTGCCATGTTTACAGATGCACACACCTGCCATGTTTATACATGCACACACCTGCCATGTTTACACATGCACACACCTGCCATGTTTATACATGCACCTCACACTTTTCCATGTTTGCACATGCACCTCACACTTTGCTATGTTTACACATGCACCTTGTATTTTTGCCATGTTAATATGTGTACCTTGTATTTTTTCAATACATGTATTTTTTGTACTTCGCTATAGTACTAAGGTCAAACGAGACTTTGCTATGCTCCCTTGTACATTCTTATCCTCTTCTCTCTCTCTTGCATTGCATCATTCTAACATAAAAAAAAAAAAAAAAAAAAAATAATTCTCTTTTTTCTCCTTAAAAGGAATTAGTTTCTTGCCACAACACTACCACTAGTCCGTGTCTGCACTGCACAGGTCCCCATTACCCGGAGTATTCGATGTGCAGGAATTTGTGCGCTACTACCGCCCTCTTTTCGAGTCACTCGTCTACTCCACTCACCGTGTACATTCCACGAGCGGTGGGAACCTTTTACCTTACCCGTGTCAACCCACACATAGAGATTAGGACACTCCTTAGACCAACCATTTATGATGTAAATAAATGCAAAACTTTTCGCAAAATAAAATGTGCATTGCATCTAGACGACCTCTAACGTCCATCGCTCACCCCTTGGGCCATCTATCAAAATTCCTCATCTTGACCTATCTAGGTTACCTACCCATCATTGCGATCCATTTGGGTCTACCCTTCATCTCGACCCGCTTTGGTCAAAATCCCACCATCCTTTGGCCTCTTAGGACAATCTTATCTACCTTTGACCTCCTAGGTCAACCTTTGACCCCCTGGGTCAACCTTATCTACCTTTGACCTCTTAAGCCAACCTTTGACCCCCTAGGTCAACCTTTGACCTCCTAGGTCAACCTTATTCGCCTTTGACCTCCTAGGTCAACCTTTGACCCCCTAGGTCAACCTTATCTACCTTTGACTTCCTAGGTCAACCTTATCACCCCTCGATCTCTTAGGTCAACCTTTGACCACTTAGGTCAACCTTATCCACCTTTGACCTTTGAGGTCAACCTTTGACTCCCTAAATCAACCCAATCACCTTTTGACTTCTTAAGTCAACCTTTGACCCCTAGGTCAACCTTATCCGCTATTGACCTCTTAGGTCAATCTTTGGTCCCATAGGTGAACCCAATTACCTTTGACCTTAACCCGCTTAGGTCAAACCGTCATCCTGACCCACCTAGGTCATTATTTGACCCACCGTTGTCCATACCAACCTAGGTCAACCCGTCTCATCCCGTTTAGGTCCCACCATCCTCGACCCATCTAGGTCAACTCGTCCGTCTTAGGTTAAAACTACCCCTTTACCTTTAACCCATCTAGGTCAATCCTTGGCCCGCTTAAGTTGACTTGCCCATCTTGAATCTATCTACCGACCTCCCTAGGTCAACCAACCCGAATAGGTCAGCCTACCCATGTTTAACCCGTATAGGTCAACCATTTAGGTCAACCAACTCACATTCGACCCGCTTAGGTCAAACCATGTCTATCCCGCTTAGATCATCCCATAGGCAACCCGCTACAACCCGCTATCTTGATTCATTCACCATATAGGTCAATCCAACCCTTCTCATTTTGGTCGACATATCCTTTACCCATCTACGTCAACCCACCATTATCATCGCATTATAGCTTGAACCACTTCTTGTCTCAAACCTTAGGTCAAATTTAGGTCAAACCATACCCGACTCAATCAAAACCAACTCCTATAGGTCTTCGTCACCCATGCTTGACCAAGGACCGAGTCATCTCCTGCTTTTGACCTCAAGATCGCTCTTTATCTTAAAAAGACTCTATAAAATTGACCCCTATGGTCACCTCTCACCTCTTTTTAAAAGTCCAACTTGACTCGAACTACGGCGACCTGAGCCTCTTATTTTGTGGGACCTCTCCCTCATGGTAAGGGGAACGTAGGCAACTTCGGCCCGGTCAAACTTTCAAATTCTTGTCAAAAATGCATTTCAAAGTGTGGAGACCGACTCTTTTCCAAAAGTTATTTTATAACGATGCCTTGTCATTAATTATAAATCTAAGCTCAATTCAAAGACATAATTCCCCCACAACTATTGTAGATCATGCATCATGTCTGTTGAAAGGAACATCGAAGTTGCAAATGAAGCTATTACCCAAGGTCTCGAGACAACTCTCCACACCAATACTGATCTCAATGAGCAAGCGCTCCATTTCGAGACCATCCTCAACGAGCAAGCAACCCTCTTCCGGACCGCTCTCGACGAACAAGAAGCCTACTTTGAGACTGTCCTCCTCAAGCAAGTCGACCGCTTTCAAAAAGAGATGTGCAAGGCTCTAAAGGACACCGAGAAGCGCCTTCACTCTTATATTTATTGCATTTATGATTACCTCGGCCGAGTTCTCCCTCTTGCTCAATTTCAACACCCGTACGCTCCTCCAATGTATGGGCCATCATAGATTTCCCCCGTTGGGATGCCTCCTAAGACTACTCATCAACGACAGGTACCGGTACCTAAACCACCCTCAAAGACAGTTTGGAAGGACGAACACGAGTACAATGACTTGGGTATGCCGTTAGCCAAACTCTTCAAAAGTAGTTCAAGCCGGCAAGTTGTCTCCTTTGTTCAACTATGAACCAAGTAGGGTGAAGCAAGGCTTGGATCCCTCCAAACACTGCCAATACCACCAGTACATTGGGCATGACACCGAAGATTGCCTCCAATTGAGGAGAAAAATTCAAAGCCTCATTGACAGCGGAGCCATCACCCGCCAACGAAATACATGGGCATGGGCAAAAGAGGAAATTGGGGCTACCTCCCTTAAATAAAAGAAAAAGAAAAGGGTCATTCAGTCTTCGTAGGTTCTAGAGTGTCCTTAGTCAAAAGTCCACCTTGGACGAGTTTTGTTTCTTTAAGTAAAAGTCCACCCCGGACTAGTCAGTTTAAATCTTTTAGTTCCAATAAAAGGGTCTTTATTTCTTTTTCTTTTCTCTCTAGACTTGAGACATAAGCTTTCATATATCAATTTTATGAAAATTGTCTTATTCACCATTTTCGCTTGATTGCTATATCTTTATATGATGAATTAATCTTAATCTTACTCATTAATGACGACTCATTAAAAGGTAAATGGACCCACAAACCATTCACATAACTAAGTAAACGATTAATCTCAAAATAACAAATGCTTCGATCAATTGGGATGAACGAATCACTTTCTCTTCTCTCTACATTCTACCCCCATACACTCTCTCTATACACTCACCCCTTGTACACACTTCATGTACACTCTCTATATACACCTTCTCCCATACACTATCCTCATACACCTCTCATCCCACCATTAGACCCCTTTTTATAAGGTCGTGATAAAGAAATGGACTGCGGTTGCTCATCATCAAATAGACATCCATGCTGCCATAATTTAAAGGGTTGGCTTGTTCCCTTCATGAGTACTACATGCCGTTACACTGGGGCTGTCCGTATTCCATCGCAAATGTAAGACAAGTGCACAAAGTTGTTCATGCCATTAATAGGTGCACGTGACAATCCAATGGAGCTCTACCGGTGAAAATCAAGGGGCTAGGATGCCCGCCGCCAGCAAAAGGCCGCTTGAACTATAAGGAAGCTACCTCGCAATCGAGAGAGGCGAAAGCAAACTAGGGGCTTGTCTTGCCCAATGTTTCATGTACAAATATAAAAAAAAAAAATATGGCTCGCTAGGTTGAAACCCAAAAGGGCGACCTAGGCAAAAGTTAGAGCATTGCACAAAAAGAAGCCCGCTAGGTTGAAAACCCGAAAGGGCGGCCTAGGCAAAAAAAAAAAAGTGTGCACAAAGAGATAAAATAAAAAAGAAAAATAAAAATAGAAGGGGCTATCACCATGGAAAAGTAAAAGTCCCATTTTCTTTTCACCTCAAATGTTCTATTTTCCTTTCTTTCCTTACAAAGTAGATAAAAGGCAGCAACCCATGACAACTACGATGGAGCAATCCACTCCAACAACTACAAAGGAGTAATCCACCGCAATGAGCTACAAAGAACAACTCACCTCAAACGAACCTCACACCCCTAAACTCAAAACCCAACTTCATCGTCAACCAGACAACCACTCAAAGCCAAACATAACCTAGGGCCAACTTTCTTTCTTTTCTTTCCTCCCACACATACCCACTGAAACCTGATACCATCGTCAAGCGGGTCATCCCCGAACTATGCGGACCTGAGCTCCTCACCTTGAGGAGAACGTAGGCAACCTCCCGGTTCGGTCCAAAATATACACAACCCACCTCGAGCCAATTTTCTTTCTCTTCTCTCTTCCCCCATATTTCTACTCCTGACTTCTTCACTCACAATTGATCAAAACATTTATTAATTTGAGGCTACTTGTTTACCAATTAACCATAACTCATTAACTAATCAACGAGGTCCATTCTCGAGCAATCAAATGAGAATCTTGAATAAAACAATTTTCAAATGTCTCGACAAGTCTTCTGTTCTACAATCTAGGAAAGAGCTAAACACTTACTTTCTGTCAAGCAGGGGCTTCCTTCCTTTTATATACACTCAATTGTTCAAAGAGTCAAAATGCGAGTACTATCTCTCTCTCCCTCTCACTATCACCAAAATGCACCCCCGCATGTTTAAACAATTATTTTTCCTTTTTTGAGTCGACTGAATGATTTCAAAAAAAAAAAAAAAAAAAAAAAAAAGAGATGCCCGCTAGATTGAAAACCCGAAAGGGCGGTCTAGGCAGAAAAAAGGGTGCGTCTTAAAGGAGGTAGGATACCCCGCTCTACACCCTTATCGAACTGGAGCTTCCCCAACAGAATGGGTCGACTATGTGTTTTCTCGGAGAATACCGAGGTCCCAACAAGAATATACTTAGAAGAAGGGCATCCCTCATCATCAAGCTTGACGTAGAGTTTCTCAAAGGAGGGAGGGTACCCGCTCACCAAATTAGATAATCCCCAACGGAATGGGTCGACTATGTGGTTTCCCAGAGAATACCAAGGCGTCAACAAGGATACACTTAGAAGAAGGGCACCCCTCATCGTCAAACTCGGCACGCGACGACCTATTAGGATTGATTAGAATCATAATTAATTATAAGGCATCTGTATAAGATCATAACACTTTCATAATGTTTTCTCCTCCCCGACACTTTGTTTATTAACCCGCATTCTCGGTCTCCACAAAATTGTAAAAACATCTTCGGTCCGTCCGGGACCCATCTATGTGATTCCTAGAATTGACTCGGTCCTTTACCCTATCTCCTACACTTTAGGGAACCTTTAGGACTAAACCCTCAACTCTCTAGGTCCCAAGCCTACCCGGTCAGTCTTACCTAGGTTACACCATAACTCCTTAGGTCCCGAACCTACCCGGTGAGTCTTACCTAGATTACATCATAACCCCTTAGTTCGACCTTCCGCAAGTTTGTAGCATGACCCCTTAGGCCTTAAACCGGTTCTACCCAGACCTTCAAACCTTAAACCGGTTGGCCAAAGCCAAGTCCTTAGGATGAACCATTAGGTCCCGAACCTACCGGTCCCAAGCCTACCCGATCTCCTAGATCTCAAACCTACCAACACATACTCGTCCTTACCCTATCTAGGCCATAGCTCTCTTATCATCCTAGGTCCAGCCTCTTAGATCTACCCAGTCTAACCTGTTGAGCGATCCCTTAGATCCCAAGTCCATGCAAGGCCGCCAAACACCTACCTTATAGGTCTCTAGCATATCCGATTCACACATCAGGTCTCAACTCCTAAACCCTTTAGATCACAAAAATGTCTACCCTCTAAGTCTATAACCTTAGAGCTCGTCCCTTAGAACTCTTTAGTTCCCAAGCCTACTTGGTCCAACCAAAACAATGCCATCTACGCCTACCGTCATACCCAAACCATGGCCCTGCCACTCTTAAACCTAATATTTCTCCTTAGCTTCAAAAGACTTCCTAGTCTGACCTTCAACCCCTTAGGTCTCTAACCTACTTAATCCGAGCCGAGTCCAAACCTCGCCACCTACAAGGTCCACCCTTGAACTCCATGGATCTCAAACCTTTCTTCCCCACGAGTCCAAACCTTAAACGTGCTCGAACGCATAGGACCTCCCACGTACCGTGATATGCCATAAAGATATCAAAACCCGTCCAGTCAAAAATCGTACGCTTAACACCTGGGGTCCCATCCCTAGCCTACCTTCACAATCGCCGAACGAGCTTGGTCACGCGCAATGACCTCTAAGACAAACTTAGGTCCTAAGCATACCCAATCCAACTTAGGCACCTATTGTACTCGAGCAAAGTCTTGGACACTCAATCCCTTTACCTAAAGCGCCAACATAGTCACATGTCCAGACCCATTTCTCGCACATGGCTCACACCTAGCACACCTTAGAGCCCAAACCCGACATGCGTATTAGGTACTAGGATCATCCAATCACAATCCATTGCTCCTTGGCCGACCTCAAGCCTGCTTGGTCCTAATCCATAACGCGGTTTCTCTAGGACAAAAGACTTACCCGCTTGAAAGCCTTATGTCCCAACGCTACACTGCCTAGCCTTCGATCTCCTAGATCTCACGCCTACCATTCCATTAGGCCCCGGTCTCTTTAACACATGTCTGAGTCTTACCCTAGCTAAACCCTAGAACTTTAGCCTAGGTCTAATCTATCGTGCCTATCCAGCCACGAGGTATCAAGCTCATTTGCCCCAAACCGCAACACTCTTAGACCTCAAACTTGCTCGTCTAAACCTAGACAAACCTTCAAATGCTTTCGGTCTCCAAACCCTAGCCTTAAACCTAGGTAAACACATTCTCTAAACCCTAGCCTCGAGCCTAGGTAGTCATATCATTCTCTCTGAACCCTAGCCTCAAGCCTAGGTAATTACATCCTTTCAAACCCTAGCCTAAAGCCTAGGAAGTTACATCCTTCTTAAACCCTAGCCTTGATCCTAGGTAGCTACACCCTTCCTAAACCCTAGCCTTGATCCTAGGTAGTCACATATCCTCTCTAAACCCTAGCCTTAAGCCTAGGAAACCACAACATTCCCTTTAACCCTAGCCCAAATTCTAGGGAATTTCCAAAGCCCCGTATGCAACATCATTTCCAAATTCCCGAAACCCTAGTCTCGAAACCTAGGAAATTTACAATCTCAATTCTCCGTTTTATTGAACCCTAGTCCAAAACCTAGGATATAATGCCCTGTCCAAAACTCAATCAACCCTAGCATCAAGCTTAGGAAGCCGCATTCGCTCTAAACCCTAGCCTCGAGCCTAGGTAGTCGCATTCGCTCTAAACCCTAGCCTCGAGCCTAGGTAGTCGCATTCGCTCCAAATCTTAGCCTCGAGCCTAGGTAGTCGCATTCGCTCTAAACCCCTCGAGCCTAGGTAGTCGCATTCGCTCTAAACCCTAGCCTCAAGCCTAGGTAGTCGCACTCTTTCTAAAACCCTAGCCTCAAGCCTAGGTAGAAATTGTCCTCTTTAAACTCTATCATCAAGCCTAGGATTCAACATTCCCTTTAAACCCCAGTCCTAGACCTAGGAAATTCCTTCACCTTAGTCTCAAAATATAGGAAGTTTACAGTCCTTAGCCTTAAAATCTAGCCTAAAGCCTAGGTTACCACGAACATTTCCAAGCCATAGTCACCAATCCCGGAAAATGGTGAACCCTAACATCAAGCTTAGTGGACCTTCCACAAAAGTAATCCCTCTTCCCAACGGTCCATGGTCTCAAGCCTAGGAAGTCACAACCTTTCCAACTCCCAGCCTTATGTCTAAAAGCCAACGCCTTTGCTACCTCTGAGCCTACTACAACTCCAAGCCCTAGCCTCCTAGACCTAGGAAATTCCTAAACTCTAGTCCCAAACCTAGGAGAGTCATGGTCCTTAAAACGCCAGTTTCCAAACCTTTGTTCGAAACCCTAACATCTAGGAAGTTCCCAAACCTCAACCTTTCTAAGCCCTAGCACTAAGCCTAGGATAGAGTACTCTCCTCATGCTTAAATGAACTCCAATCCCTAGCCTGTAAGCCTAGGAAACCCACATTATCTCCAAGACATAATCTAAAGCCCAAGAAGCTGTGACATCTTTGGCATCCCTATCTCAAGATTAGGAGATCACCATCTTCCTTATTCCCTTTCCTTAAAAAGCCTTAGGTCCTACCTCTAGGCAACCAAGAAAAATGTCCCTTACCTAACACCTTGGTCTCAATGGCTCGTAGCCTCATTCCCTCCTAGATTAGGATAAGCGGAACCCAGATCATGTTTAGCAACTCCCCGAGAGTCCATCTCCTTCGCGTCTCCCTAAAGGTCATTTGCCCTTGTGACTCACCAAAGAGTCCTTTGTGACTCCCCAAGAGTCTATCACCTTTGTGACTCCCCGAGAGTCTGTCACCCTTGTGACTCCCTGAGATTCTATCACCTTTGTGACTCCCCGAGAGTTCATCCCGTTTGCGACTTCATAACAATCCATCATCTTGACCTCCACATGCAAAATTCCAGTTTTACCCCTAGTACATTCCCCTTTGATTCATTTTAGGTGCCCTTAGCACTATTTTGACTGATATTCGTTACCTTTGGGTACGGATAGCCCCTTAAAATTTCAATTCTCCGCCAAATATTTGCTTAGGATTCGTACGGTTGCAGAGACCTCGGTGCCTCTATGACATACGCATCCTAGATCGATCGCGATTGGCAGAAGCCTCGGCGTTTCTGTTTGCGAAAGATCCAGCATCTATTATTAGGATTCGTATGGTTGTAGAGACTTCGGCACCTCTATGACATACGCATCCTAGATCGATCGCGATTGGCAGAAGCCTCGGCATTTCCGTTTGCGAAAGATCCAGCATCTATTATTAGGATTCGTATGGTTATAGAGACTTCGGTGCCTCTATGACATACGCATCCTAGATCGATCGCGATTGGCAGAAGCCTCGGCGTTTCTGTTTGCGAGAGATCCAGCATCTATTATTTTAGCATTTCCTAATATTTTCTTAGGATTCGTATGGTTGTAGAGACTTCGGCGCCTCTATGACATACGCATCCTAGATCGATCGCGATTGGCAGAAGCCTCGGCGTTTCTGTTTGCGAGAGATCCAGCATCTATTATTTGCTTAGGATTCGTATGGTTGTAGAGACTTCGGCGCCTCTATGACATACGCATCCTAGATCGATCGCGATTGGCAGAATCCTCGGCGTTTCTGTTTGCGAGAGATCCAACATCTATTATTTTAGCATTTCCTAATATTTTCTTAGGATTCGTATGGTTGTAGAGACTTTGGCGCCTCTATGACATACGCATCCTAGATCGATCGCGATTGGCAGAAACCTCGGCGTTTCTGTTTGCGAGAGATCCAGCATCTATTATTTGCTTAGGATTCGTATGGTTGTAGAGACTTCGGCGCCTCTATGACATACGCATCCTAGATAGATCGCGATTGGCAGAAGCCTCGGCGTTTCTGTTTGCGAGAGATCCAGCATCTATTATTTTAGCATTTCCTAATATTTGCTTAGGATTCGTAAGGTTGTAGAGACTTTGGCGCCTCTATGACATACGCATCTTAGATCGATCGCGATTGGTAGAAGCCTCGGCGTTTCTGTTTGCGAGAGATCCAGCATCTATTATTTGCTTAGGATTCGTATGGTTGTAGAGACTTCGGCGCCTCTATGACATACGCATCCTAGATCGATCGCGATTGGCAGAATCCTCGGCGTTTCTGTTTGCGAGAGATCCAGCATCTATTATTTTAGCATTTCCTAATATTTGCTTAGGATTCGTATGGTTGTAGAGACTTCGGCGCCTCTATGACATACGCATCCTAGATCGATCGCGATTGGCAGAAGCCTCGGCGTTTCTGTTTGCGAGAGATCCAGCATCTATTATTTGCTTAGGATTCGTATGGTTGTAGAGACTTCGGCGCCTCTATGACATTCGCATCCTAGATCGATCGCGATTGGCAGAAGCCTCAGCGTTTCTGTTTGCGAGAGATCCAACATCTATTATTTTAGCATTTCCTAATATTTGCTTAGGATTCGTATGGTTGTAGAGACTTCGGCGCCTCTATGACATATGCATCCTAGATCGATCGCGATTGGCAGAAGCCTCGGCATTTCTGTTTGCGAGAGATCCAGCATATATTATTTGCTTAGGATTCGTATGGTTGTAGAGACTTCGGCGCCTCTATGACATACGCATCTTATATCGATCGCGATGGGCAGAAGCCTCGGCATTTCTGTTTGCGAGAGATCCAGCATCAATTATTTTAGCACTTCCTAATATTTGCTTAGGATTCGTATGGTTGTAGAGACTTCGGCGCCTCTATGACATACGCATCCTAGATCGATCGTGATTGGCAGAAGCCTCGGCGTTTCTGTTTGCGAAAGATCCAGCATCCATTATTTTAGCGCGATCGGCAGAAACCCGGGCGTTTCTGTTTGCGCTTACCTCAGCGTTTATTATTCCACCTCGGGATTATTTAGACAACGTAGTCTTTATTGTCCCATTATCCCTCTTGCTTCAAATGACTTCATTTCCTAACGAATGTTCGTTCTTCATACAGGATAGTGCCCGTAGGTTTATTATCCCTAGCAGAAGTCCGATGGCTCGGTTTTCCCTAATCCCTTCGAACTACGACCGGCTTGATTCCTCCAAGGATACGTAGGAAACCTAAAAAGGTTCAGCCACCCGACCGACATGGTCATCTCTCATCCCCAGCAGGTGCATTTTCCCCAACAGAAAGTGTTGCTCCCCATCAGAGGACAATCATCCTCAATTTCCCCATCAGATTTGAACTACGTTGGCTTGATTCCCCCGCGGATACGTAGGTCGCCTGCCAAGGTTCAGCCGTTCCCTTACCTTTCCTCTGTTTTCAAACTCATGTTTCAGAACGGTTCCTATTTTTATCATCGACCCTCCATTACCTTGCAACAAGCGTCGCCGAGGGGCTACTGTTAGTACCCGATCTGAAAATGAGTTTATTAGGGATTTCCCAAATACACAAGGACTTTATAGGAATTACAAACATTGCAAAGACTTGTCCCGGATTCCCAAAATATACCTCATTGTTCTAGAACATCTTAAAGATGGCCAAAATAGGGTTTCCATAAAACATGCAAAACCCTAGCTTAATAATTAAGTCAGCCAGGAATGATGGCCACGCGGCCACATTCGCCCAAGCTCCAACCTTGGCCACGCGGCCAACATCGCCGCCGCCCTCAACCTTGGCCACGCGGCCAACATCGCCGCCGCCATCAACCTTGGCCACGCGGCCACATCCGCCCCGGATGATCTGGACCGTCAGATCTCTCCATCAGTTTCCTATTTAAAGACCTCCCTTGCCTCATAATAGGGGGATCCGAATTTTAGAGCTTTCAAGTGACGATTTTTCTCCCAAAACAAGTCATTCAAGCCTCCAAAAACACTCTCAACAATCCCAAGAAGATCCAAGGTTATTTCTTGCCAACAAAGGTAAGTTTTCTAACTCTTCTTCATGTTATTGCATTATTTCTAATGTAGATCTTTAATATTCATATTCTTAATATGTTTATTCATGTGTTCTTCATAATATTCATATTCTTAATATGTTTATTCATGTGTTCTTCATAATATTCATGTTCCTAACATCTTTATTCATATTTTCTTCATGACATTCATATGTTCATAATATGTTCTTCGCATATTCATCATATTCTAGATTAAAACCTTATTTATGCCATATTTAGGGTGGCGATCTTCATAATTACATGTTATTTCATAGCCTATTATGATCTAGGGTTCATCAACCCGAGGATGATCTAGGAACTACTTCTAAACCCTAAACTTTAGGTAATTCCCCCTCATTATGCATGATCCCGATTCTTCTGCCTATTCTAAATTCTTCTCGAACTACGCTGACCTGAGCTTCTCACATTGAGAGGAACGTAGGCAATCTTTGGATCCTGTCTCAAACAGTAACACACTACTAACACATTCATCATGATAGAAAGACCGATCATTCGGGCAATAGGAGTGATAACGTCCAATATTCTTCTCTTGTTGTAATTTGACCCCCGAACCCATTAAACATGCTTTTTCTCAATGTTTTGGCTATAACTAATAAGGCGTGGCGACTCTCATAATTTTAATGTTGCTATGAATATTCTCAAATTCAAACACACGTATTCACACCAAGTCGAGTTGTACGGATGGTTTGGGTACTTGAGGGGTTAGGCCGTACGACTATGTTGGGCACCCTCAGTCCCTATAAATTGAACCCCATGCTGATCATTTCAGGGGGAAGAATATTGTTTAGATAGGGGAAACTCTGCAGAAATCGTGTCTGAGAGAGAAATCACCCTTATAATTGAGTGAAGGAAAGGAAGATAGACTAGAACCATCATAGGTGAGGTCCCCTTCCCCCATCTTCTCTTCATCTCAACTCTATTTTGGTTTGTTAATCACATTACTTGTTTTTGTTTACATTTTTGTAAGACTTGTCCTCTCAAGCAAATTTACATTCTTGCAAGACTTGTACATTTCAAGCATACATATATTATATTACTACAAGACTTGTCCATTTCAAGCATATATATCTTATATATATACATATAATGTGAACAAAACCATGACCATGATTCAAGGTGCCCTTCATACTTTTGTGTGAAAGGGGTTCAAACCTAAGGATGATCATGGTTTGATTTCTTGTTCTAAATAGCTTAAAGATCTCTTTATCAAGGTGAAAGCTCATGTCTTTATGTTGGTATTACACAAATTAGGCCATGATGATCATGTTGGGGGATAAAGGCTTATCATCCCAACCTTGATCTAGCCAAAAATCCCTAAGATTGGGTCATAAAGATTGGATCTTTATGTTGTTTTGTTGTCCCTCTAGGTTAATCTTTCATAAAAAGTCCATTTTGATGGTAAAGTTCCAATCTTTACTCATCAAATGGCAATTTTGGCCCAAAGGGCATGTTCATCACCTTTCTCAAAATTTCCCCATTGATTGTCTTGATCACACCCAAAACCTTTGTTTTTGGTGTCTAATTTGTGATCAATGACATAGGGATGATTAAATCCATGTTTTGTTGAAGAAAATAACTGAAAATGATCATCACAGTCCAGTTTCAGCAAGAACACTCTGTTTTGCCTGAAACTGGATAGTTTTCTGATAAACTGTCAAAAACCCCTGGAATGCTCTCGCTAGCCGTACGGCTACTTTGGCCAGGGAGTGCATTTTCTAGTTTCTTCCCTTTCTGACTGAAATGTTTGCAAAATAACCCTTTTCTATTAAATAATTAACCAGTTTTGTTAAAATGTCAGTTTCTCCCATTTTTGAAACATACACACACACATGCACTTTTGTTAACTAACGTTAGGGAGACTCGGTCCTATCCGAGGCGACTTGGGTGACGTAAAACTCTTCCCAAGGCGTAACCTGACCTCCGAACTAATAGAATCTCTAACCTTTCCATTTGTTGGGTTAAATAATTAACAAATGTGGCGAATCCGTTATGTTTTGCGTGATAACCGTGTTTGGTTTTTCGCCCTTCAAAACGAAAACCCTTCATTTCCTTCGTCACGGGGCGGGATCCTTACACCGTCCCGTTCCAAGTGCTCGATGTACCTTCCTCATTCAATTTGCTCTTGGGCCGACCGTGGATACACAGTTCTAATGCTGTCCCTTCGACTCTCCATCAGTGTGTAAAGTTCAAAAATGGTGATGAAATAGTGACTGTCATGGCAGAAAACGTCACTATCCACAGAAAGGCGGAACCGGTCCACCAAGTTCAACACGGTTTAGAAGACTCCACCCTCTCAGGCGTCTCAATCAACGCCATCGATGAACAAGGGGGAAACGGATCATGGACCCTCGGGAACCACAAAGTCCTCTGCATGATGAGGAATATGAATTACTTCCCTGGTTTAGGCCTAGGGAAATATCAACAAGGAATGATGCAATCTATTGAAATTCCTTTTGTAAAGAACACGGTCGGTTTGGGATATGAGCCTCCCAAAGATGACTTAAATATGAGCAAGCCGTCAAGAATGAAAAGGCTCGAGCTCGTAGGGAAGGACGTCGTTATGAGATTCACAATTTGAGGCCTTACCGCAAGACACTGAATAGCAACTTTGTCCGCCAAGGGGAAGATGTTCTGTATGTAATCTTTCCCGAGCCATGGGTCAACAGCAAAGGCATTAGAAAGCCCGGTCTCGAAATCTTTTCCGACTGTGAGATCCAAAAATCCGAAGGGGAACCAACTCCCATGTCACCCTGAGAATGGTGGGGAAAGAATGTGACCATAGAGTCCGAGACAGAGATTACCGTAGGGGAAGAATTAACAGATTTAACCTCCATGTTCGAGGAATTTGCCGTCATGGACGAATGCCAGATCAATGCCATCTACGACACCGACACGAGAAGGGAAACTATCAGCGAGATCCAGCCAAGCTCCAAACCAATTAACAACTGGTATTCTACAAAGGGGCCCGTGGTATCCGAGGAATTCTTGGTCGAGAAGATGGGTTGCATTCTACGCAAGGTCACAAAGGAACACTTTTTCACATTCACTTTCGAGTCCGAGAGTGTTTCCGATACCCTCACCAATATGGAAGCCATAGCCGAGCGTGTGTTCCCTTTCTTTGTTAATGAAAAATTTGATCTTTCCGAGTACCCTGAGATTGCAAACATTATGAATGATGAATTAACTAATAATGAATCTAATGAACTAGTTAATAACGATTCAAATAATGAGGAAATAGACCACAAAAACACAACATACTTAAATGAACTTGCTTAACAGGTCTGTAGTCGTGGTGAAAATGGCCCAGGGGCTGACAAAGAATTGCATGTTGTTAATCTGGGTACCGACGAAGAGCCGAAAGAAACCAAGATCGGAAGCTTCTTCAAGGGGGAGAGAAAGACAGATTGACTACACTACTCAAAGAGTTCGTGGATGTATTTGCATGGTCATACAAAGACATGCCAGGTTTAGACAGAAAGGTCGCTGAGCACAGAATTCCGATCAGAGACGACGCTAAAACGACAAAGCAGAAAATCAGAAAGACCAAGCCAGAATGGTCTTTACAAGTTAAAGAAGAGATAGAGAAGCTTCTCAGTGTGGGCTTCATCAAGGTTATTGAGTATCCAACATGGCTTGCAAATGTCGTGACAGCCAGAAAACCTAATGGCAAGGTCCGTGTTTGTGTGGACTTATGGGATTTGAACAAAGCTTCCCCAAAGGATGACTTTCCACTACCCAACATCGACATGCTAGTCGACTCCACTGCTGCCTACGAGGTTCGCTCATTTGTGGATGGTTTTGATGCGTACAATCAGATTCTCATGGCCGAGGAGGATCAACACAAGACTGCTTTCACAACACCGTGGGGCACCTTTGGCTACACAGTTATGCCGTTTGGGTTAAGGAACGTTGGGGCTACTTATCAAAGGGCCGTGACAGACTTGTTCCATGACATGATTCACAAAGAGATCGAGGTCTACGTTGACGACATGATCATCCACTCGAAGGGGACCGATGGTCAACACTTGATCGACCTCTGCAAGTTCTTTGAAAGGCTTCGACAACACAAGATGAGGCTCAACCCAGCAAAGTGCACGTTCGGGGTTATCCGAGGCAAAGTCCTTGGTTATATGGTCACTGAAAGGGGAATTGAAGTAGATCCCTCCAAAATCAAGGCAATCATTGACATGCCCCCTCCCAAGACACAGAATGAAATCAAAGGTTTCATGGGTAGACTTCAGTACATCAGTCGGTTTGTGAACCATCTCACTTCCATGTGTGAGCCAATCTTCAAGCTACTCAAGAAGAATGTGGCTCTAGAATGGACCGACGCTTGCCAAGAAGCTCTCGACCAAGTGAAGCATTACTTGACATGCCCTCCAGTCTTGGTTCCACCTCACAAGGAGAAGCCTCTCTTGCTTTACCTCACAGTGAATGACGAAGCCCTAGAGGCTATGCTAGCACAAGAGCAACGAGACTCCACAAAGGAGAATGCCATTTATTTTGTCAGTCGCCGATTTCAAGGAGGCGAAAAGAACTACTCTGTCTTGGAAAAATCATGTGCAGCACTGGTTTGGGTCACTCAAAAGCTCAAACATTACATGGAAGCCTTTCCAATCAAGCTAGTAGTAAAAGTGGACCCTCTCCGCTATATCTTCGAGAAGCCTTTCATGTCCACAAGGATAGCCAAGTGGTACTTCATGCTCGCCGACTATGATATCACTTACGTCACACTCAAATCCATCAGGGGGGAAAGTGTTCAGTGATCAGCTTGCTGAATTTCCGTGTGACGAAGTGAAGGGGGAAGACTTACAGTTTCCCGACGAGCACTTGATTTGCACTACAACTGAGGAAAATAAGTGGAAACTTTTTTTCGATGGCACATCCAATAAGCACGGTTATGGGATAGGAATGTTGCTTGTCGATCCAAAGGAAATCTACACTCCAATAGCAATCCGGCTTGAATTCAAAGCTACCAATAACATTGCCGAATATGAGGCATGTATAGCGGGGCTAGGAGCAGCACTAGAAAGAAATGTCACGGAACTAGAAGTATTCGGTGACTCCCTGCTCCTTATCAATCAGACATCGGGCAAATGGCGAATCCAAGACCTGACCCTCCAATAGTCTGGTCAACATCTTGAGGAATTGGTTGAATAGTTCCAAGTCATCACGTTCAATTATTTGCCGACGGATAAGAACCGCTTTGCCGATGCTTTAGCCACCATAGCCTCATTTTTTGAAATGTCCAAAGGAAAAATGGTGAAACCCTTCAAAATTTCAAGAAGGACTAGTCCGGCATACTGCATGAGTATTGAGATCAATGAAGTCCAAGATAACCCCCATGGTACACGGACATCCTGAATTTTCTCAACAACGACACCTTTCCCGAGAACAGCAATGGGAAAACTCGAATAGCATTACAAAATCTAGCTGCCAGATATGTATTGATTGGGAACCGAGTCTACAAGAGGCGTCATCAAGGGATCAATCTTTTGTGTACAAATTAGTCCGAAACTCAAGAAATCATGCACGAAGTCCACGAGGGTATGTGTGGGCCCTACATGAATGGGATTATGTTTGCCAAGAAGATACTTCGTATTGGTTACTATTGGACTACAATGGAAAGAGCCTGCATCGATAAAGTCAAGAAATGTGCCAAGTGCCAGTTCCATGCATATCTGCAACATGCTCCACCTTCACAATTGTACAACATGACCACACCATGGCCGTTCTCTTGTTGGGGTATAGATATCATCGGCAAAGTCAATCCTACGGGAAGCAACGGACAGTCATTCATTCTAGTGGCCGTGGATTACTTCACGAAGTGGGTCGAGGCACAAGCTTACCGAGTTCTCAACGCCAAGAAAGTGGCAGAATTCGTAAAGAACAACATCATGTGCCGATACGGTATTCCTCATGAGATCATCTCCGCTAATGGTTCTCACTTTGAGAAAGAAATGGATGCACTTTTGGTTAAGCACAAAATTACCAAGCACAAGTCATCCCCATACCGCCCCCAAGCCAATAGAGCGGTCGAAGCAACAAATAAGACAATCGAGGTCATCATACGAAAAATGACTTCAACAGGAAAGGATTGGCCCGAGAAATTACCACTAGCATTGTGGGGATACCGCACGTCAATACGGTCAGCAACAGGAGAAAATCCATACTCATTAGTTTATGGTTCTGATGCCATACTCCTAGTTGAACTCGAGGTTCCTTCTCTACGGGTCTTACTCGAGAACCAAGTCAACGAGGTTGATTGGATGCAAAGTAGATAGGAGCAACTAGCCCTACTCGATGAAAAGAGGTTAAAAGCATTTGAACAAAAGGGCTAATCAACAAAGAACGACAAGGGCTTTCAACAAGAAGGTGATGCCTCGAAATATCAAAGTGGGAGATTTAGTCCTAAGACAACATCCTCCCAATGCCATGAATCCCCTTGGGAAGAGGGGACCTCGATGGATCGGTCCTTACGTGATCAAGAAGATATTAAGCGGCAGTGAAGTCCGACTCGTAGACTTGGATGGTGATCAATTACCAAAGGAGGTCAACCTCAACAAACTCAAGAAGTTCTACGCTTAACGAATGGACACCATTAAAAAAAAAAAAAAAAAAAACTCTCGCTAGGTTGAAAACCCGCAAGGGCGGCCTAGGCAAAAATTAGAGCAAGTGCAAAAAAGAAGCCCGCTAGATTGAAAACCTGAAAGGGCGGTCTAGGCAAAAAATAGGGTGCACAAAAAAAAACAAAAAAAATGGTCTTCATTTGTTTGAACTACGGAGACCTGAGCCTCTCTACGAGAGGAACGTAGGCAACCTTCGGGTGCGGTCTAAAACAATAATTTTTACCCAATCATGTCATAACAAAATACAATTTTTATTCATCTCTCAAGTCATTCTTGCCATTACAACGGGTATGTATAAAAGACATAAAACATTAAATCCTAACAAGTGGTCTATTAATTACAATCTTGGGATACTAGGAAAAATCTAATTTTCTCTTAGCTTTCGAAGGCCCACCCGAACGGCTCTCAATCCTACTCTTCTTGGGAGGCCTAGGAACGCTGAGATGGACCGAAACCTTCTGTGCAACAGAGCACCTCCGAGCATAAAAGTCATCCAAGGGAGTACCGAAAGGCTCGGCTAGAATGTTATTCAAATCAGCAGCAGCTTCCTTATACCTCAAAGCACTGCTAGGCTCAAAATCCTTTCCCAACAGCTAAGCTCGAATAGTGTCTACCCAAGTGATACCACGGCAGAGGGTGACAAACAAATAGTCCAAGTAACTATCGGGAAGAAAAATACTACCCCGATGAGGAGGGACGGAAGCCCACCGATGACGGTCACCGCCCCAACCCAACTGAAGCTCCCTAGAAAAGTCCGGACCCATATACGAGACAGGACGAAGCACCCCACTCCTAGGGAAGGCAATTATCTGCTGACGGCCGAACTGCCTCAGAACCCGCTCCGGCTGATAAAACGAAGAATCCCTAAGGCCAGGAAGGACCACGTGTCCAAAACCCAAGGTCCACTCCACGAAAGAACGAAGACCCCAAGAGGGAGGACACCACTCATTGTCAACTGATACCCAGGATGCAAAGAACTTCTTCCAACCGTCCTCAAACAAATCCCAAATCATCAATTTTCTCCTGTGAACAGGAAAAGGAGACAAGTCACCCTCCGAAGAATAAATCCTAAACTGTTCCCAGAGCTATATGGTCAGAAGCAAGGGGCTCCCCCGACACATCTCACCGGTTCGATGCAACTCATCAAGGCCGTGCAGGGTCTCCCCCACTATAAGAGGGATTATACTAAATTGTTGCTCTTAGCCTGCAAGATAATCTCAGCCAACTGCGCATCCGCTGTCCCGAATGGGATAATGAAAAGAACCTCACTAAAAAGACAAGCCGCCATGGCATTCCTCTTGAAAGACTGAACCGCCATGTCCTCCGAATACAAGCTGAAAAACATCGGCAACTCAGTTATATCAACCACGGTGCCATGCAACATTTTCCTTACATCTCCAACAGGGAGGTTCAACACATCGGACCAAGAATCGATCACACCCCTATGGTATTTGGGGATGGCGATTTGGCCCATCAATGGCATGCTAAGCATCGCACCAAAGTCATCAACAGTCGGCACCATTTTATATGCCAAAAAATTAAAGGTATGACTGTCACAATCCCAAAAGGCTGCAGCAGCCTTCAACAAATGCCAATCCGGCTTTAAGGTCCGAAGTGTGAAGAGAATTCGGAACCCAAAATCCTTCACAAAAGCCTTCTTAGGATGAGTCTTGAAAGAGTAAACAAAGGTTGACAAGTCCTTCTCATACTCACCAAAAGCCTTGGCATCAAGAACAAAAGAATTGGAAGCCATGGAAAATGTTGGTTACAAGCAAAATCAAACAAGAAATAATGTTCAAGAGTGGCAGAAAATAGCTGTTGGGAGAATATGTTCGAACAGAAGCTGATATTATAGCTGTTGGGGATCTTTTGGCCAGCAAATGTCAAGCCCCGGAATTCGCTCCCCAGGAGGAGCGCGCCTCCCGCCACCCACATAAGCAGCGTGCGCGTCCCACATTCACTAGCCGAGGCGTACGCCTCCCATCCCAGAAACACCTCAATTGGCCCTAGTCAAAGAAAGAAATCACAGGGAAGCAGAGCTCAGACATTCCCAAGGACAGCGGGATCGAGACCACAATTCCGCCTTTGAATACACAGTTGGGCACACATTAATTTGGTCCTCCCCAAAGGCACGTCTAAATTGAAATTAGATAGAAACTTTTACTAAAAGTAGGTTGTGTCCTTCTTTTTAAGTCAAGGTGAATCTCGACATTTTCCTCTCTAAAGGGAAAACCTCATCTTTTCGGTCCGCAGTCAACTGTGCCCGCACCCCACAAAAGTCATAAAGTCAATAGCAAGTGCCGCTCCGAATAGCACACATCAGAGACAGCTACAAACAGCAATTCAGTCCACAAAGAATAACTGAAATCACCACTTATTAAGGAACATAACGGATTCGTCAACGAGGGTTCACTAACGGACTCATTCAATAGATTCACCAAGGATTCAACAAACGGATTCGTCAACAAGGATTTACTAACGGACTCATTTAAGGGATTCACTAACGGATTCATCAAGTGGATTCACTAACGGATTCGTCAACAAGGGTTCACTAACGGACTCATTCAATGGATTCACCAACGGATTCATCAAACGGATTTTCTAACGGATTCGTCAATAATGGTTCACCAATGGACTCATTCAAGGGATTCACTAACGGATTCATCAAACAGATTTACTAACAGATTCATCAAACGGATTCACTAATGGATTCCTCAACGAGGGTTCACCAACGGACTCATTCAAGGGATTCATTAACGGATTCGTCAACAAGGGTTCACTAACGGACTAATTCAATGGATTCACCAACGGATTCATCAAACGGATTCACTAACGGATTCGTCAACGAGGGTTCACCAACGGACTCATTCAAGGGATTCGCTAACGGATTCATCAAACGGATTCACTAATAGATTCGTCAACAAGGGTTCACCAACGGACTCATTCAATGGATTCACTAACGGATTCATCAAGAAGATTCACTAATGGATTCATCAAATGGATCCACCAACGGATTCATCAAGCGGATTCACTAACGGATTCGTCAATAGGGTTCACTAACGGACTCATTCAAATGATTCACTAACAGATTCATCAAGCGGATTCACTAACGGATTCAGCGGGCAGTGTAGATACCCTGATCTCGCACCCCTAAAAACCCACCTTGAATCGGTCTAAACCCGAAAATTGACCTAAAACCCTCGATTTGGCTGTGCGGGACTTCCGTGAACCTTATCGGTGCATCGAATGGATAAACGGACTTCAAATTCATGATCAGAGCGAAAAAACGAGCAAACAGGCAAAAATTTCGTTTTTCGAGGTGCGGGACCGGAAAGGGGGCCCGCAACCCCCCGAACTGCTCGCTGTTATCCATTCTGTGCATTAAAAATATATTATTACCTTTCTTTTCTAATTGACATATTTCAGATATACCGGCGTGACCACAAAATTATTCCAAGCAACTTTCATGTTGGGCCCGCGGACAACCGGGACACCGGAGCGCGCACGACGGAGCCGGAAAGATGGTTATCCAAATTGGAAAATATCTCAAAATATCTTATCAACTGGTCAAGAAGAGCAAAAAATATATTATTGTCGTTCCTTGCTCATAAAAATATTTCAGATATACCGGCCTGACCAGAAAAATATTCCGAGCAACTTTCATGTTGGACTCGCGGACAACCGGGACACCGGAGACGCGCACAACGGAGCAGTTGCGGAGCGGAAAGCCGGAACAGAGATAAGGAAGATGACTTTAAGCCTTAGTCAAGAAGGATAGATGATGAATCCACCAATTTACAACCTCCCCCCTCCAAGTTACAACCAATTTACAACCTCCCTCCTCCTATATACACCCCTCTCATCCATTTCACAAAGTGTGACAAAAACTTGACCAAAAAGAGAGAAATACACACAAACTCATCCACCACCTTCCCTTGCTCTCTCCAAGCAACACCACCACCACACCACCATATCACCACCACCACACCACCATAAAACCACCACACAAACACTAAACACAAACTCAAACTCTTTCAACACAAGGCCAAAACCTTGAGAAAACAACCCAAAAAAGTCTTCCCTTGGAAGCAAAGGGAGCACAACCTAAGCATCATTTCCCCCTTGTAATCATCTAAAAGGGTAAGATGTAATGTTTATGTAATTTCTTGAGGGGTTTAGCCACCTTGTTAGGCTAAACCTCCATTTTATATTCAATAATACAATATTGTTACTCTTGTTGTTCTTCTTATTAAATGATGATATATAATGATGTTTTGAGCTCTTGATCATGCTAAGCTTTTTATCTTGTGTATATATATCATGTATGTATGAGTGTCATATCTTTGTTTGTGGTGGATTCAAGAAGTTTTCCAAAGAACAAACTTGTTTTATCTTATAAACCTTGAATCTGCCATGCTTTGTTTTATCTTAGCATAGAACATCATGAAACCATATCTAAATGCTTGTATGGTTGTTGTTTCATGTTGTTAACATGTATATATATTCATGTACAAAGTTTCATGTTCATAGCTTTTCATTTGAGTTAGTTTTGATAGGTGTTTTCATGACATGAGTGAGATGCCAATAATCTGTCCATATGGTACCTTCCTGCCTTGTTGCTATTTTAAATCCTAGAAAACGTGGGTTTTGGTCTTATACCACAAAAGAGAACTTTTTCTACACAGAACAAGGAATAATAACATGTAAATATCATATTTTTAGCCTCAGTGTAAGAGGCTCTTCCTATTTTTTGTTTAAGCTCTCTGTTCTCAGAATCAGCATGTTCTTGTTTGGACATGAAAATGTCATAAGCGATTTGGGTGACCTAAACTTGTTTTATGGACTTGAAACTCTCCAGATCATAACTTTAACATGTTAGGAACAACTTTCATGTTTCGTATTTTCCCTAATTCCTTTGTTTTCATGATGAAAAAAGTGGATACTTTAGGGATGTATGAAATTCTGTCAGACTGGGCTGTGAAAAGAATTGCCTTGCATGCATTGTTTGGACACCATAACATGCCCCTAAAATCAAGGGAAAAATCAGGGTAGATTTTTAATGTGTTAGGAAGTGTTCTTGACCTTTACTTTCCAGATTGGATGAGTACAAGAACAGGTACACAAAGAAGAGTGAGCAGCAATCCCTGAAAATGCTTGGGGACGGAGTTTTGGACATTTATTCATTTGGGAATTGTTTCCCTTTTTTGTACAAAATGTAAATATTAATCCCCCACCCCTTTATGTGTTTAATTTGATGTACATAAATGATTAAAAACCATTTTCAAAACCAAGTGTGAGTCCACTCAAACCGACTCTCATTTGTGAATTAAAACAAACCTTCCTAGAATAGGAAGACTCCCCATTCATTAAATCACCATTTTGTTAGGGCATAAAACTAAGGCAAAAGGCATAAAAAGAACTTACATGGCATGCATATAGATACCATCATGGGCGAGAAGAGTGCCTAACCCCTTCTCTTCTCGTAACTTAGCCCCCAAACCCACTTTCTCTGAAAAAGGTTTTATCTTCATTTTCCCTAAAATAAAATGAGGTGGCGACTCTTGCAATAAAAAACAGCATCAAGAGAAAACCATTGTGTGAGAACCGAGCGCATTTCCAAAAGCGCATCAGCACGAGACGGGCGTGAACCGCTTTCACGGGCGGTCATTTCGCGGTGATCCGATCATCTCGGGCGCGGGCTCTCACAGTGGCGACTCTGCTGGGGAGGTGTTTTAAAGTGGGCTAGACTCTAAATCTTTGTGTGTGCCATGCTTTATGTACCTTACTTGGGGTGTATATATCTGTGCCCTAACCTCTGTTTTGCAGGGGCGTTTTTTCGCTTATCTTATTTGTATATATATATATGCATTGCGTGGTGAGTGATTCCCCAAAAAAGGGGTAAAACAAGTAAAAAAAGAAAAAAAATGATTTTCTTGTTTTCTTTACGTGCTTTCAAAATGATTTTTCGAAACTCATAGATACCTCACACACATGCACGTTTTTTGAAAAGCGTCTTAGAATCTCAAACCCGAGACGGTAAACCTGGGGCATAAGGGAGCTCACTTGACTTCCCCATAGGGTCAACGGTATACTGTTTCCCCCTTAGCAGCGCCTACGGTCGCTGTGATGGGTGTAAGCCAAGCTTCAAAAGCCGAAATGCGATGTCTATATTCTTTCGAAAATAACACATCACAGACTTCATGTCGGTTTTTGTCTAAACAATTTTACTTCAATCCTATGAATTCCCAAAAGGTTATAATCGACCTCAATTGTGGATATCATGTTGAAATTCTTGGATTGACTTGAAATTGTCAAGACCCTCACATAGACCGTAACCGAATGGTGGATCCCAGAAAGAGTATAGGCCCTTCGCTAGGGGCTCGGACGGCCAATAGTACAGTACAGGTGAAAAACATTGGTCCTATACTTTGGAGATGGTATCCACTATTCCAAGATTCATGCAAAAACATGTCAAAATAAAGCAAGTGCTTATCCGGCATTCTAGGATTGATTTTGATTTTTGAACTCCTTTTGAATCAAACTCGGAAAATCTCGATCCTTTTCACTCTCTAATCATCCCTAAACACCATCCCTTTCAGATACTCTAAGCCTGGCATCTACTTGGAAAGGGGGAGCTAGAAACAGTAAGGGGAGGTTGATCCGAGTTGCCGAGACAGTGCATGTAACCGAAAAAGCTATTGCAATGGCCCAGGAAGGAAATGAGGAAGCCTATGTGCCGCCACCAGGTCTTCAAGCATGGTTGGAGCAGAATGTGTTGGGTCAGATGAGGATTCAGCAAGATGAGCTACTGGCTACACTTGTGCAGATGCAGAATCAGAATAGTAATGGGGCTCCCAATGGCAACCCCAACAGAAATCCCAATGGCGATCCGAACGTTAATCAGACCGGAAATGGGGTTCCCAATCCTAATCCCAATGGCAATACAGGTCCCAATGGAAGTGGCATCCCTACCATCAAATTGAATCCTATTGGTAGCAACACCATCGGCCAGAGTCATCACCAGAACATCCCTCCTCAGGGTAATGTGGCTCATCCAGACTTCAGTGGCACTCACCAGCCCTTCATCCCGAATCCAGCAAATTTTGCTGTGCATCCGTCTCAGTATCCGCCTGATCATAATGCCTTTGCTCAGTATATGCAGACTCTGTATCCGAATCAGCAGCCCAACGCTTATGGTGCGTTTGCTAGCGGTGCCTCTTAGATTAATCAAGGAACTACCCAGGGGCAAGATCCTAACCTAGTCCGCCAAATGGAAGCGTTCTACAAGGGTGTCCCATATGTACCCCTTACTAAAGCTGAGATTGAAATGAGCGAAATGATGAGAAAGGTCATGAATAAAGGGGAGTTTTCTGCAGATTCCTTGAAATTATCTCCATTTGCTGTTCTGCCTCCTAAATTCAAAATGCCCGATGTGGAGAAATTTGACGGTACAGGTTAGCCAATGGCCCACCTGAAATCTTAAGCTCATGCAATGCAGTCTCGTAGGGCTAATGTTGGTGCGATGGCCTCCAAGTTCCATCTGACTTTGGTAAGAGCCGCTAAGCAGTGGTTTATGACTGTGGATGCCAATCTGGTTGATAATTGGGGGAAGCTCGTAGATGAATTCCAGAAGCGATACAAAGATAACTCCAACTGGGAGAAGAGCCGTCGTGACCTCGATTCGTGTTCTCAACGTGAGAAGGAATCCTTTTCTGATTTTGCAAGTAGGTGGAGGAAGAAAGTTGCTCAAACTCTGGAGAGGCCTGACAGTGCTGAGCAAACTCGTATTTTCCTTAAGAATCTTCAGCCGGTGTATGCAGATAAGATGAAATATCTCCCGTTTCCAGATTTTGCTTCTATTCTTGATGTGGGTTCTCGTATTGACGAAGATGTCCGAACTGGGGTGATTAAGCTAGATTCTTCTCCTAGCTCCTACAGATTCCGATCCGCTGCTAAAGCCCCGGCACCAGTTGTGAACAATGTTGCCATGACCCCTGCTCCTTTTTGGAACAGCAATGTGGGACCAAGCCGGAGCAGCTACAATAGGGCACCTCCGTGTTATAATCAAGACGGGTCTGTGAACTCTGTCATCGATCAGCGAAGGAATGGTGGAAATCGGAGAGATCGCCATTTTGATAAATTCAGCGCTCCATTGTCTACTATCTTTCAAGGATTGGTCGCCCAAGGAGTACTAAAGCCGATAGAAGGATACCGCCCGCCTAATCCGCCTCCTAAGAATTGGGATGCAAGTAAATATTGTGCATACCACGTATCACCTGGTCATGCGACAAATGAATGTTGGAGTTTGAGACACACTCTGCAAGACATGATAGACGATGGAATCATTCAGAAGCCGCCCCAACCAAATGTGGTGACTAATCCCTTGCCAGGGATCCATATGATCGAGTTTGAAGGAAACTACTCAAGGACTAGTTTCATCGTTCCGAAGAAAGCTTTGAATTACACTGTAACTCCTGTTATCTTCGAAGATTTTGAATGCCATATGATCTCTTGGGATTCAATTTTGTCTAGTGCTAAAGCTGTTAAGGAGCAAAAGGCCCCTGTTAAAAAGGCCACTTGGGTTGGCGGAAATGTGAATCACCTCACTTGCTCGGGAAGAGCCTATCAGCCTCTAAATCCCGAGGCAAGTGAATTGGGAAAGGATAAAGAAGAAGTCCCCGCTCAGAAAGAGAAGGTCGCCGAGAACCCGGTCTTGACCCAGTTAAAGAAAACCCAGTCTAATATATCCATTTGGGGTTTGCTCTCGTCTTCACAGGTGCACCGAGACGTGTTGGTTAAAGCTCTTGCTCAAGCTGTCATCCCGATCGAGACTTCTCCAAATGACCTTGTCCACATGATCGGCAACAATTATTTTGGGAATATCATCACTTTTACCGATCTCGATGCACCAAAAATTGGTCTTAATCATGTCGAGGCTCTGCACATCACAGTTGGGGTCGGAGGTGAGCACTTAGCTCGTGTTTTGATCGATAATGGCTCCTCAGTAAATGTATGCCCCGTGCATGTTCTCGCAGATTTGGGAATCAAGATAACTGATTTGGCCCCATCTTCTCAGTGGTTCGTGCTTACGATAGCACCAGTCGCTGTGTTCTGGGTGTTGTCCTTCTCACTCTCACCATTGGCCCTCTTGTCATGCCGATTGAATTTCAAGTGATTGATATCAAGTCCTCATTCAGTCTACTCTTGGGACGCCCTTGGATCCATGGAGTAAGAGGGGTAGCTTCCTCCTACCATCAGTGCATCAAGTTCATCCACGACAATCATGTAGTTGTAGTTCATACCCAAGATGATACGCAAGTTCATGACCTGCCGATTTTGGGAATTGAGCACAAAGATACTGGCATCTTCTTGAGTGGTTTTGAAGTGATCCCACAAGCTCGGATCCATGCTATTGAATATGTCAAGGAGACCGATCTAATTGGTAGAAAGCGGACCAGGTATGGAGACGCAATGGCCTTGAATATGGTCAAGAAGATGAAGTTCCTGCCTATGATGGGGCTTGGAAAAGAGCAACAAGGGTGTATTGAACCTATCAAGGATGATGTTCCATTTTTCTTCCTTCCTTTTGGGCTTGGCTACAAACCGACTCCTGCCGAAATCGCCGAAACTGTACGTCAGAAAAGGGAGAGACAGACTGCTATCAAAAGTGGAAGGACCTATAAGCTCCCCCCACTCCGTCCTTATGAAAAGTCCTGGAAGGGATATTTTGTTTGCAAAGTTGAAGATGTCGCGTATGTTATGCCTTTTGAGCCAGTTATTGGCATTAATGAAAAGACTCATGCTGGATGGGAAGTATTTGAGAATATCAAGATGGTCGATGAAAACTTTGATGTGGGCAGTTCCTATAAGCAACTGGACCCGATTATTCCGTGGAATATTGATGAAGAAGATGATGTCTTCGGGTTGTTTGAAGGAATTGGTCTTGAAGACGGATATGTGGTTATGATCGAAAATGGTAATGGTGAAGCTTATGACCCGGTGAAGCACCTCAAGCCGGCAGTGGCACCACTTAATAACTGGTCCAGAACCACTGGCCCGTTCGCTACTACTGACACTCTGGTGGAGCAGTTTGGTTATGTTCGCCCTGATGGCCCCGTTTTTGAACCTTTTGTGCTATCTAATGTTGTTTCCGGGACTCCCGAAGAGGACCTCACTGTCGAGGACCTCGACGCGGTCGACGAGCTTGTACTCCCCTCTTTTGTGAATGAAGTTTCCTCTATTTCCGCTTACTCCTCGGTTGCCAATATTTTAAAAAATGATTTAACAAATGTAAATTTAACAACAACTAAAGTTAATCATGAATCTTTAAAAAACATAAGTCAAGATGAAAAAGGCTATTTAATCGAGTTAAACAGGTTAGCAAATAAGCGTGGGGAACGATAATTAGAAGCATGTGGGGAAAATCTGTCTACCATCAATCTGGGGCTGAATGAAGAAGCCAAGAGATGAAGGTCGGGAGCTTCATGCAAGGGGCTGACAGGGAACAGCTGATCAGTTTACTCAAAGAATTTATTGATGTGTTTGCCTGGTCGTATGAAGACATGCCAGGGTTAGATCCGACGATCGTGGAACACCGAATTCCTACCTTTCCTGACGCCAAACCGGTCAAGCAGAAACTACGCAGAATCAAGCCGCAGTGGGCCCTTCAGGTTAAAGAGGAGATCGAGAGGCTGCTACAAGTAGGATTCATCCGAGTTGTGGAGTATCCCCAATGGTTGTCCAATATGGTCACAGTTGAAAAGGCGAACGGCAAAGTCCGGATATGTGTTGATTTCAGAGACCTCAACAAGGCTTGCCCGAAGGATGATTTCCCGTTACCAAATATTGACATTTTGGTGGACTCGGTTGCAATGCACAAAGTGAAGTCGTTCGTTGATGGAATGGCGGGTTATAACCAAATTAAGATGGCAGTAGAAGATCAAGAGAAAACTTCCTTCATCACCCCGTGGGGGACGTTCTGCTATACTATGATGCCTTTCGGTCTTAAAAATTCCGGAACCATTTATCAAAGAGGTGCTACGACCCTTTTTCATGACATGATCCACAAAGAGCTTGAAATCTACGTGGATGACATGATTGTGCACTCAGTTGAAGAAGGCGCTCAGCATCTGATTGACCTCAGAAAGTTCTTCGAAAGGTTGCGGAAGTACCATATGAAATTGAATCCTGCTAAATGCACATTCGGTACTGTCCGAGGCAAAGTCTTAGGTTTCTTGGTAACTGAAAAAGGGATTGAAGTCAACCCCGACAAAATAAAGGCCATCACAGAAATGCCTCAACCTCGAACTCAAAAAGAGGTGAAAGGTTTCTTGGGAAGGATTCAATACATTAGCAGATTCATACGGCAGTTAACCATGATGTGTGAACCGCTCTTTAAGCTCCTAAAAAAGGACACCGATCGATCATGGGATAAAGAATGCCAGATTGCTTTTGAAAAGGTCAAAGAATACTTGACAAGCCCACCGGTCTTGGCGCCACCTCATTCGTACAACCCTTACGACTGTACCTAACAGTTACTGATACTGCAGTAGGAGCAATGCTTGCACAAGAAAAGAGGACTCCTGGGTGGAAAGTGCCATCTATTTTGTTAGCAGAAAGCTACAAAGGAGTGAATTGAACTACTCAGCGTTGGAAAAGGCATGTACCGGTTTGGTTTAGGTCTCGCAGCGATTAAAAATTTATCTGCAATCCTTACCTGTCCAGATTATATCCCGAATGGATCCAGTGAAGTGTTGGTAGTGGTGCCCTAGGCACGTTTAATAAGCGTTGTAATTGTTATCATTTATTTCATATCAATAAAGAGATATTTTGATTATTATTGTTGTTCATGTTTACTTATAATAATCCCCGTCCCTAGTACTTGTTAAGCACTAGTATAAAGGCTAAATGATCATGGGATGATCATGTTAGATTTATGGGTACTTGTTTGGAACAAGGTACTGGACATGACCCGCTGTATGAGATTTATGTCATGGTCTATGTCGTACATATATCTCATATTAGTTATGTCATTTGAATCCTTAGACATGAAGTTATTATAGTCTTCCACTTGATGAACATTGTGTTTGACATATTCAAACGCTACCTTAACACGGTAGTTATAAAGGGTATGATTGGCATAATCGGATTCCCGTTGGGAAGAATAATAAGCTAAATGGATTTGTCCCTCCACGGAGAGATGTCAAGCTTGGGCCCCTCGAAGGAATGATGTTGATGAAATGTTCGGCCGGACTCAAATGGATTGATTGGATCAACAGCATTTGAATTATCAACATATTCGGAATCGAGAAAGTATTGAACAAGACAAGTTGACTGTTTGACCATGACTTGTGTTCAATGACATCGTGGACAAAGGGATTGTGACATATTCTAAAGGAATGCGAACTTGTATCTAGTTATGCTATTTGGGTAGGTATGACGGTTTGCTAGAACCTAATCATATCTTATGGGATCATGTTTGACCCCATTGCCAACTTAGTATAATCCTAGAGGGTCACACACAATAGAACGAATCTTAAATAAAAGGACTGTATTGGAATTTAGGGTCGGAGGACTTCCAAGGAATTTCCTGAAAGTTCTGGGCCTCGTGGTCAACCAAGCGGGCGCTTGGGTTGCACTAGGTGGGCGCCTGAACAAGCCGGAAAAGAATTGGACTTTCTGTCCAAACAAGCGGGCGCCTGGATAGGACCAGGCGGGCGCCCGGTATGCCGATTGGAAATTTCCTAATTCGATTAGGAATGGTTTTTGGCACAAGTTACCTATTTGGAATAGGTCTTAATTGTGTATAAAAAACCCCAATTCGGCCAGACCATATTGACAAGTGCTTTTGTGAGTCTCAAAGAGTTTGAGAGAGATTTTATTTTGTTCTAAGATATCATTGATTGAGGAACAAAATAATTCACAAATAAATTCCATATAGTTCTTTATTAAATTGTGAAAGCGTGTTTTACAATTATTGGTCTAGCAACCAAGATCGAAGAAGTTCCTTTGATATTCGTTCGAAGTGTGGATACCGCTAGAGGGTGAATTTTATCATCTTACAAAGTTCGTGGTTTGTTCGTGATAAAGCTTCAAGATCTCCACCAAGACCAAAGAGAAAAATTCATAGCCATCAAGGGTTAGTTATTCCTCTATTCATCTTGTTGTATTTGATTTAATCATATGAACGGATCCATGGCTTTGGGTTTCTTAAAATTTTTATTGCTATATTCCGCTACGCATGTTACTTAGAAACCCAACAGTGGTATCAGAGCCCCGTTCATGTTGATTAATTCAATACTTGGATCATGTTATGTGTATATAAATTGTTTATGTGCCAAGCATGATATGAATATTGGATTATATGATGTTTATGTGTTTTGTGATTTTATGTGGTTTATTGTTTTGCAACTTTAATCGCACGATTCAATCGCAATAAAAATTATGGTGGATTATGAATTATATCGATTATTGATTTTTGATTAGATCAAAGTTTTAATAATCGGGGGAAAAATAATTTTGAGACAAAATTTTCGAACTTTAAAATTCTACACCATTCTGACCATTCAGGCGGGCGCTTGGTCATAACCAGGCGGGCGCTCGCTAGGCAGAATATGTTCTGATTTTGGATAAAATCTGAATATAGAATTTTCGATAAATTCAACAAAACCAGTAACAGAACCAATCCAGACTTGCTGATCTGGAATGGGTTTTGGGTAGTTGGTTTGTGTGTGTATTTTGGGGTTTGATTTTCCTATTTGTTTTAGTCTTGTGATTCCTAGATTGGTTCAAGTTTTGGATGGCTAATCTGCGTTCATCGAGATTGTGTTTCCCAAAATTGATCGCAATCAAAGTTTCAAAGATAAAACGAAGTTAGAATTATGAAGAGTTCATAATTGCTAAAATTGAGAAACAAAGTTCTTGATTCAATGATTGGAGATCCATGTGGAATTGTGAATGCAATTGGCTTACGTTCATCGAGACCATCTATTGCTTAGTTTCGGCCACATGGACTACTTTCTTGGTTTCTTGAATTAGTGCGGGATTGTGGTTGCCTAATGGCTTAGTTCGACCGCACTTCTTGTTGTCTTGATTTGGAGATAATAACCAAAGTTGAAATAGTCTCATCCTCATAATTATAGAGAAACTAATGACACATAAATATCATGCTTAAATTAATAGAGATTAATTTAGTGGCTAAACTTGATGTGTAACATGTTTATATTATGTGCTCATAAATGTGTTATATGCTATATGTGATGAACCTTCAAAGAAAGTTTTAAGTCCTTCTTTGCCATGCCATGATTAAAACACTTGTTTATATATGGGTGATTTTGATGTGGGTTCGCCTCCGCGAAGTGCATTGATTTTATTCATATATGAGCAAGATGAGGTTCATTAATTCAATGTGGGCTTGCCTCCGCAAGGTGCGTTAAATTGAATGGTTCCTATGCGTTTAAAATGGTCGGACTTAATTAGGCGTCAAAACAGTTTTGGGCCTAGGCAAAAGATGAGATTAAACATGCTTTTTGAAATTTGATTTCTCAAAGAATCTCATAAAAGGATCTAAGAATCATATGAGATATGATTGACATAATTGTCTACCTAATTAATTTAGTTTTTGAGCGGTCTGCCTCCGTGGACTCAAAAGTTAAATTAAATATGGATCTTAGCCCAATTAAATTATATTATACATTGGATGTATAAGAAGGTTATATAATTTAGTGGGAGTATTTGTTTGAAAAATACATTGTTTATCTCTTTAATGAAAACCGGTACTTATTAAATTTTGGAAATTTTGCATATTTGTAGATAATGACTAATAACACTCAATCAATGTCGTTGCGATCGATCCTTGAGAAGGATAAGCTCGAAGAGAATGGTACAAACTTTATGGATTGGATCCGTAGCATAAGAATCGTTCTTAGGCAAGAAGATAAGTTGTACATTCTCGATGGGCCTATCCCTGCTGAACCACCGCCTACTGCCCCTAGGGTAGAAAGAGACAATTACAAGAAACATCGTAATGATTCTAGAGATGTAAGTTGTCTCATGCTTGCTGCTATGTGTTCGAAACTCCAACAAAGTTTGGAACATTTGGAAGCCTATGAGATAGGCGTGGAGTTGAGAACCATGTTCCAAGAGCAAGCTAGGCAAGAGAGGTACAAGACCATTGTCGCATTCACTACTTGTAAAATGAATGAAGGGCAACAAGTGAGTCCTCACTTTCTTTAAATGAAAGGTTATGTAGAGCACCTTGAGAAACTTGGCTATCCAATCCCATTGGAGCTAGCCACGGATCTCATTCTTAATTCATTGCCTAAAAGTTATAATCAGTTTGTGATGAATTATAACATGCATGGAATGGATAAGAATCTCTCTGAGTTGCATGGGATGCTCAAAACTGCAGAGATGAAAATTGTGGAGAAAGGTTCTCCCGTGCTCTTGGTTCATGATGGGAATAAGCCTGGTGCCAAAGGCAAGGGTAAGGCAAAAGTTGTCAAACCCAAGATAAGCAAGGCAAAGGTTGCCAAGGCTTCTGAGGCAAAACCCGATACACAAAAGGATGCAATTTGTTCCCATTGTCAAGAAATTGGTCATTGGAAACGAAATTGCAAGGCTTTCTTGGAAGAGCAAAAGAAGAAGAAGAGCAGCAAGGCTGCGTCGACTTCAGGTATCTATATGATAGATATTCTCCTTTCTACCACTGATTCTTGGGTATTGGATACCGGATGTGGTTCTCACATTTGTCTAAATGTGCAGGGACTAAAGAATAGGAGACTGCTTAAAGAAGGTGAAGTAGATCTACGCGTGGGGAATGGAGCAAGAGTTGCTGCATTAGCCGTAGGGACTTATGAAGTCACTTTACCTTCCGGATTAATTCTTGTTTTGAACAATTGTTATTATGTTCCGGATTTAAGCAGAAATATTATTTCAATTTCTTGTTTGGATAATGAAGGTTTTAAGTTTCTTATTGAGAATAAGAAATTTTCTATTTATTTAAATGATGTGCTTTATGGTATTGCTAATTCATTTAATGGCCTTTATATCTTGGATGTCAAGAATGAAAATAATAACAATGTCTATCATGTAAATAAGAAATCTAAACCTAATGATGTAAATCATACTTATTTGTGGCATTGCCGTCTTGGTCATATTAATGAGAAGCGTATCTCAAAGCTCCACGGGGACGGACTTTTAGGTTCATGTGACCTCGAGTCATATGACACTTGTGAGTCGTGTCTTCTTGGAAAAATGACTAAGACACCTTTTACCAAGTTGGGTGAAAGGGCAAGCGACTTGTTGGGGTTGATACATTCCGATGTATGCGGACCATTAAGTAGCAATGCTAGGGGAGGATTTCAATACTTCATAACCTTTACTGATGATTATAGTAGATTTGGGTATGTTTACCTAATGAAACATAAAAGTGAAGCATTTGAGATATTTAGAATATTTCAAAATGAAGTAGAAAAACAGCTTGGCAAAAGTATAAAGGCACTTCGATCAGATCGAGGTGGTGAATACTTAAGTCAAGAATTTGATGATCATCTAAAGAATTGTGGAATAGTTTCACAATTGACTCCACCCGGAACACCACAATGGAATGGTGTGTCTGAGAGGAGGAATCGGACTTTGTTAGACATGGTTCGATCAATGATGAGTCAAGTTGATCTTCCAATATCCTTTTGGGGATACGCCCTAGAAACCGCTGCTTTCACACTAAATCGTGTTCCAACTAAATCGGTTCAAAAGACTCCATATGAGATGTGGAGCGGAAAGAAGCCTTGTCTGTCTTTCATGAAGATTTGGGGTTGCGAAGCTTTTGTCAAAAGACTTGTCTCAGACTAACTTGCACACAAATCTGATAAATGTACTTTCGTGGGATATCCTAAGGAAACTAGAGGATATTACTTTTACAACCGTGAGGACAACAAAGTGTTTGTTGCCCGAACTGGTGTCTTTCTAGAGAAAGAGTTTCTCACCAAAGAAATCAGTGGGAGTAAAATAAATCTTGAAGAAATTCGAGAGCCAGAAAATAACATTGAACCAATAGTGGAACAAGAACAAGAGCCACAAGGAGTTGTGGAACCTGTTCAAAATACACAAGCAACTCGCAGATCTAGTAGGTTACGATCCGAACCCGAGAGATATGGATTTCTCGTAACGGATAGTAATGAGGTAGAAATCATTGAGAATGATGAACCGTCAACCTACCAAGAGGCGATGTCTTCTCCTGATTCGGACAAGTGGCTTGGAGCCATGGAGTCCGAATTGCAATCCATGCAAGACAATCAAGTTTAGAATTTGATTGATGCGCCCGAAGGTGTAAAAACCATAGGATGCAAATGGGTCTTCAAGAAGAAGACTGACATGGATGGGAAGGTGCATACTTACAAAGCTAGGCTTGTAGCGAAAGGTTATAGGCAAGTTCATGGTATTGAATATGATGAGACCTTTTCACCCGTAGCAATGATCAAGTCTATAAGAATTTTGCTTTCCATTGCCGCATATCATGACTATGAAATATGGCAGATGGACGTCAAAACCGCTTTCCTGAATGGAAAACTTCAAGAGGATGTGTATATGACACAACTAGAAGGTTTTGAACAAGATTCTAGGGTATGCAAATTGCAGAGATCCATCTATGGATTGAAGCAAGCTTCTAGGAGTTGGAATCTCCGTTTTGATGAATCGGTCAAAGAGTTTGGTTTCATCAAGAACGAAGATGAGCCTTGTGTATACAAGAAGATTAGTGGGAGCATAGTGCTATTCCTTATTTTATACGTGGATGACATATTACTCATTGGAAATGACATTCCTACACTTCAGTCTGTGAAGACTTGGTTAGGAAAGTGCTTCGCAATGAAAGATATGGGTGAAGCCGCATATATACTTGGCATTAAGATCTATAGAGATAGATCAAGGGGGCTACTTGGTTTAAGCCAAAGTACATACATTGACAAGGTCATTAGAAGATTCCGTATGGAAAATTCTAAGAGAGGGACCTTGCCCGTGCTACATGGAGTTTCTCTAAGCAAGACTCAATGTCCTAAGACAAACGATGAGCGTGAGAAAATGAATGATGTTCCATATGCTTCGGCAATTGGGTCCATCATGTATGCCATGATTTGTACTAGGCCGGATGTATCTTATGCTTTGAGCATGACAAGTAGATACCAATCCGACCCTGGCGAAAATCACTGGATAGCTGTAAAAGCGATTCTTAAGTACTTAAGAAGAACTAAAGACTCGTTTTTGGTCTATGGAGGAATGGAAGATGATCTCGTTGTAAATGCTTACATGGATGCAAGCTTCCAAACCGACAAAGATGATAGCCGATCGCAATTGGGTTTTGTGTTTATGTTAAACGGTGGAGCTGTAAGCTGGAAGAGTTCCAAGCAAAGTACAACCGCTGATTCTACAACAGAAGCTGAGTATATTGCTGCATCGGATGCTGCAAAGGAAGCTGTTTGGATTAAGAAGTTCATATCTGAACTTGAAGTGGTTCCTAGCATTGCTAATCCAATAGACCTTTATTGCGATAATAATGGTGCTATTGCTCAAGCAAAGGAACCAAGAGCACATCAAAAATCCAAACACATACTTAGGCGTTTTCATATCATTCGAGAGATCGTTGATAGGGGAGACGTAAATATATGCAGAGTACCTACTGATGACAATGTTGCGGACCCGCTAACAAAGGGACTTCCACAAGCTAAACATGATGGTCATGTTAGGTCCATGGGTATTAGATACATGGGAGATTGGGACTAGGGCAAGTGGGAGATTGTTGGTAGTGGTGCCCTAGGCACGTTTAATAAGCGTTGTAATTGTTATCATTTATTTCATATCAATAAAGAGATATTTTGATTATTATTGTTGTTCATGTTTACTTATAATAATCCCCGTCCCTAGTACTTGTTAAGCACTAGTATAAAGGCTAAATGATCATGGGATGATCATGTTAGATTTATGGGTACTTGTTTGGAACAAGGTACTGGACATGACCCGCTGTATGAGATTTATGTCATGGTCTATGTCGTACATATATCTCATATTAGTTATGTCATTTGAATCCTTAGACATGAAGTTATTATAGTCTTCCACTTGATGAACATTGTGTTTGACATATTCAAACGCTACCTTAACACGGTAGTTATAAAGGGTATGATTGGCATAATCGGATTCCCGTTGGGAAGAATAATAAGCTAAATGGATTTGTCCCTCCATGGAGAGATGTCAAGCTTGGGCCCCTCGAAGGAATGATGTTGATGAAATGTTCGGCCGGACTCAAATGGATTGATTGGATCAACAGCATTTGAATTATCAACATATTCGGAATCGAGAAAGTATTGAACAAGACAAGTTGACTGTTTGACCATGACTTGTGTTCAATGACATCGTGGACAAAGGGATTGTGACATATTCTAAAGGAATGCGAACTTGTATCTAGTTATGCTATTTGGGTAGGTATGACGGTTTGCTAGAACCTAATCATATCTTATGGGATCATGTTTGACCCCATTGCCAACTTAGTATAATCCTAGAGGGTCACACACAATAGAACGAATCTTAAATAAAAGGACTGTATTGGAATTTAGGGTCGGAGGACTTCCAAGGAATTTCCTGAAAGTTTTGGGCCTCCTGGTCAACCAAGAGGGCGCTTGGGTTGCACCAGGCGGGCGCCTGAACAAGCCGGAAAAGAATTGGACTTTCTGTCCAAACAAGCGGGCGCCTGGATAGGACCAGGCGGGCGCCCGGTATGCCGATTGGAAATTTCCTAATTCGATTAGGAATGGTTTTTGGCACAAGTTACCTATTTGGAATAGGTCTTAATTGTGTATAAAAACCCCAATTCAGCCAGACCATATTGACAAGTGCTTTTGTGAGTCTCAAAGAGTTTGAGAGAGATTTTATTTTGTTCTAAGATATCATTGATTGAGGAACAAAATAATTCACAAATAAATTCCATATAGTTCTTTATTAAATTGTGAAAGCGTGTTTTACAATTATTGGTCTAGCAACCAAGATCGAAGAAGTTCCTTTGATATTCGTTCGAAGTGTGGATACCGCTAGAGGGTGAATTTTATCATCTTACAAAGTTCGTGGTTTGTTCGTGATAAAGCTTCAAGATCTCCACCAAGACCAAAGAGAAAAATTCATAGCCATCAAGGGTTAGTTATTCCTCTATTCATCTTGTTGTATTTGATTTAATCATATGAACGGATCCATGGCTTTGGGTTTCTTAAAATTTTAATTGCTATATTCCGCTGCGCATGTTACTTAGAAATCCAACATGAAGTACATCCTCGAAAGGCCAATCATGTCCAATCGAGTGGCCAAGTGGGATTTTCTCTTAAGCGAGTTTGATATGACTTACGCAACGCCTAAGTCCATTAAAGGAAGGGTGATAGCAGACCAGCTTGCAGATTTGGCTCTTGATCTTGAGCCCGGACTAGAAGCTCAGTTTCCCGATGAAGGGATCTACACTGTTGATTGTTCGGAGAATAAGTGGCAACTCTTCTTTGATGGGCTGCCAACAAGAGAGGTTTCGGAATTGGAATCTTGCTCATTGATCCAAGTGATGCGCACATGCCCATTGCTATCCGGTTAGACTTCGACTGTTCGAATAACACAGCAGAGTATGAGGCTTGCATCGCCGGCCTGGGAGAAGCATTAAATCGAGGGGTCAAAGAAATTGAAGTGTTCGGGGACTCCGCCTTGATCATCAATCAGGTCGAGGGAAAATGGAAAATCCTGGATCCAAGACTACAGCAGTATCATATTCGACTGGTAGCGCTCACAGAACGCTTCTCAGATATCTCATTCCATTATCTCCCAAGGGACCGAAACAGATTCGCAGATGCATTGGCTACCCTAGACTCCATCATGGAATTCCCTGCAGATGTTATGGTAAAGCCGTTTGTGGTTAGTAAGAGATCAATCCCAGCCTACTGCCTGGATATTGAGCTAGAAAGCGAAGAGAATGAAGAGCCGTGGTATACAGACGTATGGAATGTGCTCAGGAATGGGACCTACCCTCCAGAAAGGGACAAAAGGGCAAGGATTGCAATGCGCAGATGGGCCTCCCAATTTGTGATTTCCGAAGATCAGTTGTACAAAAGGTATCATCACGGACCAAATTTGCTCTGTGTAGATAAGACTGGGGCGAATAGAATCATGGATGAAATCCATGGGGGACTGTGTGGACCCCACATGAATGGGCACATGCTCGCTAAGAAGATAGTGAGGCAAGGGTACTACTGGACCACGATGGAAAAGGATTGTATGATGAAAGTGCGAACCTGTGATCAGTGTCCGCGGTACGCTAGTCTACAACATCTGCCGCCACACGTTCTTTATCAATCAACTGCTCCTTGGCCTTTCTCCACATGGGGGATAGATGTTATTGGTCAGGTCAAGCCGAAAGGTTCGGGTGGGCAAGAATACGTGCTCGTAGCTATCGATTACTTCACCAAGTGGGTTGAGGCCGCTGCTTACAAAGTTTTGAATGCCAAGAAGGTAGCCGAGTTCATTCGTACCAACATTTTCTACAGATATGGGGTCCCTTATGAGATGATCTCAGATAATGGAACTCACTTTGAAGGGGAAGTCAACCGATTGCTTGACGAATTCCGGGTGGTCAGACACAAGTCATCCCCCTATCGACCCCAAGCCAATGGAGCGGTAGAAGCGGCGAACAAAACCCTGGAGAACATCATTAGAAATATGGGCTATCACTGGAAAAGATTGGTCCGAGAAGCTGCCTTTAGCCTTGTGGGGATACCGCACATCTGTACGGACACCGACTGGGGCTACTCCTTATTCACTTGCATATGGCATGGAAGCAGTTCTCCCGATTGAGCTTGAAATCCCCTCTATGAGAGTGCTACTTAGGAATCAAGTGTCTGAAGTTGATTGGTTACAAAGTCGCCATGAAGAGTTAGCATTGCTCGATGAAAAGCGGTTGTTGGCCCTTGAGCACAATCGTGCGTACCAGCGCAGAATTGCCAGAGCATTTAACAAGAAAGTGAAAGACCGCAATATCAAAATGGGAGATCTTGTGCTACGAGAAAAGCCACCAAGTTATGTCGACCCCCGAGGGAAATGGAAGTCTCTGTGGTTGGGCCCCTACATTGTCAAGAAGATACAGTCTGGTGGAGCCGTGTTCCTGCAAACTGAATTTGGAGAAGACCTTGTTCAGCCCTGCAACCTCAGCAAATTGAAGAAGTATTATGCGTAGAAGACGCAGAGATTTGTGTTTCCTATCGAGTCTGTTAAAAAAAAAAAAAAAAAAAAAAAAAAAGCGCAAAAGACAGCCCCACTAGAGGTGAAAACCCGAAAGGGCAGTTCTAGGTAAAAAAAACAGGAGGCGCGCAAAATTTCATGTAACTGTGTCGAACTACGTTGACCTGAGCCTCTAAAGAGGAACGTAGGCAACCTTCGGGTCCGGTCATTAAAAGTAAAGAAAGCTTTTTATTCCCCACGTTGAACTTGCAAACATTACATTCAAAAGGAAAAACAAACACAACAAACTTTGAAATAAAAACACATCATCTTGGCGTGGCAACCAAGGATTAAAGCGAAAATAACTGAAACTTTATTCAGGGACTGAGACGATCGAACACGTTCGGATAAGGACCCGTCGAGCTTTCTCCCCTTTGATTCTCAGAGTTCGTTGCATTAGGCTGGGTGTTCCTTGAAGTTGAGCCCCGATCATTTCTGCGGCGTCCGGATCGATGACCGCTGCGTGGTTGACTCCCGCCAATCTGATTCTGGAAAACTGTCGGCCCTGTTATCTGGGAATAGTAATCCCCAGACAGAATTTCTGGACCTACGAGCTCCAGTACCAAAGCTGCAATGGTAGCGGTTTCTTCAGCAATTTGAGGGCCCAACCACTCAAGATATTCCAAAGTGGGTTCATAAAATGTGTCCCCTTCACCCCGGCACCTGCCTCGACCGATGTGTGCACCATTCTGATACCAAACCTCTTTGATCAAGTTACATATGTTGGTACTCATCGGCAAATTATCTGTGATGGGAAGGTCAGAAAAGGGGATCCCTTGGACTTGTCCAAACTGGCGAGCCACCCGTTGGCCCAAGTAGAAAGTGGTGGAGCGAAGCCCAGCCAGCCAGATGAAGGAATGACCCACACTCGTAATGAGATACCTGCTCAAACCCCAATGCGGAGGCACCCACGTGATGTCTTCCGATGTGATCCGCCAAAAGTGTCCAACCCACTCCTTGACGGTAGTGCAGTTTTGCCTGTATAAACCTCGCCTTGGAAGCGTAGAAGGGGTATAGTCTGGATTCGACACCGGCTGAATGATCTTGAGATGCTCCTGAAGCCAGATCTGCAATAGAATGGGGCTGCCCGACGTGAAAGCATCACCTCTGGGATAGTAGCCGTCCAGCCTATGCAAAGTCTCAGCCAAGAGGACAGTCATCACGTTGCTGGCACCACGCTTGCAAGAACCAACGATGTCCACCATCCTTGAGTCGATGAAGCCATCGTAAGAAACGAAAAACATCTCTGCAAATAGGCACATAACCAAGGCAAAGTCCCTACGGTCGGAGTATACCGGGTTATAAGGGTCAGCCTCACCAAAGAGTTTGGGGAAGCAAGTAATGTCAAGGTGGGTCCCATAAAGGAGAACCCTTGAGAAGTCAATATCAAAGCCGAAGGTTTCAATGAGCTACCGAGCAGGTGTCCTGCGGGAAGTGGGCACCATGGCCTCGCCGTAAATGGTATTGCCTGTAATGGCGCAGAATTCCTCAAAGGTGGGACACAGTTCATCTTGATGTTAACCAGGGTATGAATTCACCCAGTAGTCGAGTCCTACCCGGTATTCTTTGATGTTAACCAGGGTTTGGCCAAGATTAGCCATTTTAGAAGGGAAATGAGCTAAAGGATGCAAAGCAGGAAAGAAGGAGAAGTTGGTTGGTGTGAGAAATAAGAAGAGCTCCCCCTCCCCTTTTATAACCTCCCAAAAACTTGGCCTAAATCATCAGTATTCCAAAAGGGGTTGTCTCCCCGTCCCCCCTAGCCAAAAGCAAGGTTCGAAAAGTCAAAAACCCAGCAGAAGGTGTCAGTCGTCCGTACGGCGGCTCTTAGAAAAGCTGACATTTTCCTTGTCCTCATCCCTAGGCATTGAACCTTGTCCCCTTTATCATGAATATAACCGCAGCCTCCCTCTGAAATCCGGGCTTGATTCAGTGTTGGTCATTAATCGCGAGTCGGTGTCATTTAAAAAAAAACAAAAAAAAGAGTATCCGGAATTTCAGAATAAAAGAAAGATTGTGTTCGGTCAGAATAATCCAATTTTTATCTGTGTGAATCACATCTGCCACTGCATGCAAAGCTAACTTGCAGATCAACGGACGAAGCCGATCCTGTTATCCCTCCCAATAGCAAAAAAGAATCAGTCGGGGTTAAAACAGCACCAGTGGATCACACAAAGCGGTGGTCTCTCGCTTAAAAAAATACAAAAATCTCATCACACAGCAAAAAGAAAGGCAGAAGAATCTGGACGGCGCAGAATGCAGCGTATCCTTGATTTTAGTTTGTGTACATAAATGGCTTCAGTTGTTTATTGCCCTCAGTTTTCTCGAAAGATCGGGATTACTTCCCCCGAACTGCGCAACGTCGTAGGTCCCCCTCTTGAAAAGATATGTTGTTCCAGCTTGGTCTTCTCCGGCGCCCGAGATTACCTCCCCGAACTGCGCAACGTCGTACGTTCTCCCTTCATGATTTCCATCCCTTTGCAAAGAGAGATCAAATCTCAATGCACCCTTTACTCGGATTGTACATTGCGTCAACCCTTAAGTCGTGTTGGTCTTAAACCTTCTCTTAATTGTTCGAGTCGGTTCTAATTAGAACTACGACTCGACTTGATTCCCACGGCGGGATAGGTAGGCAGTTCACAACGTTGGACTCAGTCGCCAATTCTCGCAATTTGTTGGTCAAATACCAACCCCCCAGCAAAGAGACTTCGCTTCTAAATGCAACTCCCCAGCAATGCTATGTTGTTCCACCCTGGTCTTCTCGGGCGCCCGAGATTACCTCCCCCGAACTGCGCAACGTCGTACGTTCCCCAGTTGAAGTTATGTTATTCCACCTTGGTCATCTCGGGGCCCGAGTTGTACCTCCCCAGAACTACGCCGCGATTTGATTCCCGCAAGGGATACATAGGCAGCTTACCTTGGTGAGCTCAGTCGCCCATTCTCATAACCATGTCTCAATGCCAACCCCCATCCCCAGCAAAGAGATATCGCATCTCAAGGCTACCCCCTGCTTTAAATTTTAATAAACCTGAACTACGTTTGGTATGATTCTCGAGAGAGATACGTAGGTAAACCAGGAAACCTGAACCGACCATTGTTTGTGTTTGATTGATAGTTTGAGTTAGAACTACGGAGGCTTGATTCTCGAAAGAGATACGTAGGAAGTCCTACCTTGGACCCAGCCGTTACACCCTAGACAAGATCGAGTGTCTCTTAGTGAATCGTATAATCCCCTTTAACCAGGAGATTTGACGAAGGGCTCTGTAGATACCCTGATCTCGCACCCCTAAAAACCCACTTTGAATCGGTCTAAACCCGAAAATTGACCTAAAACCCTCGATTTGGCTGTGCGGGACTGCCGTGAGCCTTATCGGTGCATCGAATGGATAAACGGACTTCAAATTCATGATCAGAGCGAAAAAACGAGCAAACAGGCAAAAATTTCGTTTTTCGAGGTGCGGGACCGGAAACGGGGCCCGCAACCCCCCGAACTGCTCGCTGTTATCCATTCTGTGCATTAAAAATATATTATTACCTTTCCTTGCTAAATGACATATTTCAGATATACCGGCGTGACCACAAAATTATTCCAAGCAACTTTCATGTTGGGCCCGCGGACAACCGGGACACCGAAGCGCGCACGACGGAGCAAAAATCATCAACTTCATTCATAACATCGGAGTCTTCATTTAAAACCAAGAGGCCTTTGACTTGAAGTGTTTAGAGACCCTTTGAAGCTTGATCCCTTTCATGGAGACTACTCCCAAATTGCGTTGCTCGAGTATTGTTGCCCAAAAGACTGTCGGTCGCGAAGCCCCAATATCGCCCTTTGCTTGAATTATTGTAATGCCGTAGCCCAAAAGATTGTAGATTGCGAAGCCCGTTGAGACCTTCGGTGCCGAATTGAGGAAGCTTCCAATGTTGCACATGACTTGGCTGGGGATACTGCTGGGGAGTTAATTGCTCTTTGCCGAGGGAGCCTTTAAGACTTGACCGTAGCCCCTAGAGTGCCATCATTGATTGTGAGAAAGGTCCATCCTTGATTGGGGGAACGAGCACGGGCACACGTGACAGGAGGGCTTTTTGACATCCCTTTTGAGAGACCTTGAGGATAGTCTCACACATCTTTCTCGAGCATAGTCCCTAGGGCGTATTGATTGTTAAATGAAGCAAAAGAAGCCCTTGTTCTTGAGTCACATAGCCCCTAGGGCGTCACCATTTGTTGAGCAAAGCAAGAGTGACTCGTCCTCGTATGAGGGAACAAACATGAGAGGACATGGCAAGAGCTACTCCATTTCTCGGGAGCCTTTCGGCGTACTTTAGAAGCACATACTTGAAGAAGCCTTGAAACTGAGACACATGTTGTTGCTATTTGCTGACCAAGCCAATTGACTAGCTAAGGATTATTTGTGCAACCTCGTGCCCTTTTATGATGGGCTTATTCTCGGATGGGTCTTGGTTACCATGGGCCTTCTCTTCGTGAACCCAAAAAATGCACACTGTTGGAGAATGATGCCAATAACCCAAGACAACCTTTGATGGTGCCATATCTTGTCGAGCTTTTTCCAATCCCAAAGTTGACTCGGTGGGGAATTGATTTGAGGAGATCCAATGTAGAGCTTGTGCAGTTGTCTTCCGGAGATCTCCATTTCTCTTTCCCTTCTCTCTCTCACTCTCTCATTTTTTTTATGACGCACCCTGTTTTTTGCCTAGACCGCCCTTTCGGGTTTTCAATCTAGCGGGCATCTCTTTTGCGTCTTCATTTTGACTCGATTAATGAGGAAGTGTGCATTGACTCTAGCTGAGGAGCTAAGACATGTGATTTTACGGTGGAGACCTCTTTTCACTAAAGGTGAGTGACATTGACTTGACTAGGGAAGTGTCCCTAGTATTGACATGTATTTTTTATTGAATTGAATGACTCGCGAAGGCAAGTAAGTCATTAAGAGAGAAGAGAGGGAAAGCCCCAATTTGATTGCAAGAAATTGGGAGTATGCAGAAAGAATAGAAGTCCCTAGACTCGACAAGAATCGCGAAATGATTCCAAATCTAAGAAAGTTGTTCAATCTTTTTGGTGATTAATTCATTGGCAAATGAATCGTACAAAGATGTCTTGACAAGTTCGAGATGAAGGCCAACCACCATAAAGCGCTAGGGCTAAACATATCTTCTTTCTTGCGTGAGACCGGACCCGCAGGTTGCCTACGTTCCTCCAGTGTAGAGGCTCAGGTCACCGTAGTTCTTGTGGATTCTCCATTCTTCGTGATGAATTGTTGCTTCGTCCTTCGTTGGTGGATGATGATGATGATCTTGATGTGAACTTCTTTGATTGAGGGGGATTTTTTTTTTTTTTTTTTTTTTGTGTGCTCTAACTTTTGCCTAGGTTGATTTGATGGTTTCAACCTAGCGAGCTCTTTTTTTTTCTTTTTTTTTTTTTTTTTTTTTTAATCCCCCTTTGAAAACTTTGCTTGACTTCTTCATGATTGTTGCTCCACCTTGTTTGTCTTGTCTTCGTCGTTGATGTTGGCGTCGATGTTTAGCCCCTAGGCGTTCAAGTGATGGCCTTGTTCTAAAACTTGTTTAGACATTTTTTCATCATTTTGCCAAGAATTAGATCGAACAACTTGGAAGAGTGTATAAGGACAAGAACGACTTTTATTTGATAAGAAGACTCGACACTTAACATGGGACGAGAGAAAACATTAATGCACACAAAAGAGGACTTTTGACTCTTTTTTTTTTTATTTTTTTTTTATTCCTACTACTAGGTAGAGAAAGAGAAACGGAGATTGTTGTTGTCGTCCTCTTTGTTGAAGCCCCATTTCAAAACCAAGCCACTTCTTTGATGAGTTGCTCTTCACCCACGGTAAATTCGCCGTTGTCGATCAAATCTTGGATGATGTTTCGGAGAAGGAAGCACCCTTCGGTAGTGTGGCCACTATGCTTGTGGTAGCCGCACCATTCACCATGAGCATGATTTTTCAGTATCGCCTTCGGCTTGTACCCCTCCAAAGGTTTGATCTTCCCTCTTGCCACCAAAATTTCAAATGCCTCGGCTCAGGTTACTCCTAGGAGAGGAGTGAAAACTCGGTTGTTGGTGGTACCTTTGTAGTTTTTGAGGGTCGGGCCACTTGAGCATACTTTACCATTGAACTTTGCTTTGCCGTCGGTGAGCTCTTGCAAATAGGCTTTGAGTTCGGAAACCCTTCCTTGTGAATTCTTCTTTCATAATCAAGACGGGCCTTGAGTTCGGAAACCTCTTCTTTGTGAATCCTCTTGTCGATATCGAAACGAGCTTGCCACAAATTGTCTTTACGGCGGGCATCCTCGACAATCCTATCCATTTGTTCCCCCATTGATTTCATTACGTTGAGTAACCCTTCGTTGGACACGAAATCATTTCCACCGTTGTTGTTGTTGCCGTTGGAAGCCATTGGACCTATTAGAAGAGCACGGTTGATCTTAGATTGGCCCCACAAACACCTTTTGGATAAAATGAATTAACCCACAAACAAAGAAAAAGACTCAACCACATAAGGAAAAACGACTCTTTTTTTTTTATTTACAAAGTCGGAAGGACGTGGTCCTTTTTGGGGTTTCTAGAAAAATAAAGGAATCGTCACACTAGTATATAGACCTTCTCGCGGTCCCATATACTCATCGGATTCCACCACGCTTGTGATACCTACATGTGACGGGATTAAACTAAATTAATGTAGTAAATCATACATGCGGGGACAGATTTTTATTTTCGTCCAAAATGCCCACTTTTGGGGACGGAGTTTTATTTCGTCCATTGCAATAAGTTGGCATGTATGATTTGAAGACATTAGTTTAGGGAAATCTCGGCACATGGAAACCGACTTGAGTCACGGAGTGTTAGACCCTAGACTAGAATTGTGTGGCTTGTGCTCGGCTTGAATATGAGGCTCAAAGGTCACCCCCGGAATGTAGTCATGAACTACGCCACGGGCTGAGGTTTACCGCTTCGAAAGAGCCAAGGTCGAGTGGAGCTTGAAACTTTCTAGGACGGGCCTCGACGGGTTTGGGGTTGAACTTGTGCGACTCGATAGTGAGCAATTCATAGGAATAATGTGCATGTAGTGTGAGGTCTAACATGTGACAAAACATTTTTTTTTTTTCAAAGGAAATAAAAAAAAACAAATAAGCACGTAATTTACAACTTTCGAATCACCCGTGTGACCGATAAAAATAAACAGAAAGTAAAAGAAATTGTATGCAGGCCCGGTGCCCACACACTGTCATTCTGTTCTGTTTCTGTGCACTGTTCTGTTCCGGGAATGCGCCCAGAGGCGCGCGCTTCCTACCCTTTTTACCAGAATGCCCAAAAAACAGAATAAAAGAACACCAAAAATGAAAACGCAAGTTTAACCCTCTATCTTCCCCAGCGGAGTCGCCACTGTAGATACCCCGGGGGACCACGGCTTGGCTAGAGCGGTGAATTATCCTAGGATGTCTAACTTGTTTTAGATTGTTTAGAGTCGCCACCTATGTTTTTAAAGGAACATAAGAAAAACCTAGAAATAGCCTAATTTATGTACAAAACCAGAGATTCGGGAGAGAAGGGTTCGGGGGTTAGGTGACGGAGTGGGAAGTACTTAAACACCCACTCCGCCCCGCTTACGCGGGTCTTGCTACTATTGGTGTTCTAATATTTACATGTCCTTCAATTAATTATATAGAAATGTGCTAACAATTGTGATGAGAAGAAAAGAGGAAATAAAGGGGAAATAAAATAGAATTGTTTTATTTATTTAATGATAAAGATTACATGTAACAAGTAATATTAAAGAATTACATTAAGAGATGAAGAGAAATTAACATGGTGAATTAAAGTTAAGATTAAAATGTAGGGAGATAACCTTAACTAACTTCAATATGTGAAGTAGTCATGTTGGTCATGTCCCATTAATGGGGATTGCATACATCAAGAAGAATAAAACAAAGGAAGAAAATGGAGTTGTACCTTGAGAAAGAGGACTTGGAACCTTGACTTGAAAGTGTTGTTGTTGTAATGAAATTGTTGTAGAACAATTTGTGTAGAGTCTTGTTACTAAGAACTCTTGTTGGGAGAATTTGTGTATAATGTAGTTGGTGAATCAAGGTTCGAGTCCAAAAAGAAGTCCCTTTCCAAGGTAGAAGATGATGGTTTTTATAGGTAAAAAAGAGAGGGAAATGATGGAGGGAAATTGGTCATCCATGTGAAATGGAATGGGCCAATCACAAATAAGATAAATGAATAAAAGAAAAATAAAAGAAATCAAATAATAAATGAAAGAAATATTAGTTTTTGGGAAAAGGCTTAGAATTTGGGATTGGGAGTTAATGAGAAAAGGGGGATGAATGTGGATGTAAAAGATGGTTTTTGTGGTTAAGAAAAGATGTTTGTAAATAAGAAAAGGGAGGGAAATAAGGTGCAATCCGTTACTGCCAAAGTGGGAAGCGCGCGGGTCCGGCTTTTGGGGCGGGACGCGCACGCGGCTCACTGGCAGTGCCGGAAGCGCCCGCCGGTGAAAAATGACAGAATGACAGATGACCCTAAAAGTTAACTCTGTTATGCAGTTTAGTCCAAAACTAACGGAATCAGTTAGGAACTTAACCGAAGTAACAGAAATCAACAAAATAAGTGAAATAAAATTACTTTGTATGCAATCGGGGTGAGAGGTCCAAGGCGGGGTGTCTACAAAACCTTGGCTCTTTAGATATGTAAGCAATATTGGGAGTGGTTTGGAACCTAGTCAAATAATGACTAGGTTTCCTTCATCTTCCATGTTTTTTTTAGCTTTGTAAAGCTTTTTTTATGTATATAAATGATGATCATGTGATGCTAATACTCATTTTATTATGTTTATATGTGTTCATAATAGTCATAATATTCATATGCTTTAATTTGTGTATGAAAATCTTCATGTTTCTCTCAAAGGGCGTAAATCTGCCCTCTTTGGCTTTCCTTCATGATCATGCATGTGAAAATCATTATTTGTTGAGAAATAGCTCTTGGATAATGTTGTTAACATGTTAAATATCAAAGTCCTTGAGTTTCATGCCTTGGTTTGAAGATATAGTAGTGTTTTGAGGTCTATAATCATGCCTCATATAATCAGTTTTTACTTTCTGTATAGAGTCTTGATATTGATGAGCTTGTAAATCCATCTTAGAATGGTTTTCTGGTTTAGGTAAAAGAACAAAAGTTGTTCATAACATGTTTAAATATATGATCCTAAAGTTTCATGTTCATATTCCATTCCTAGATCATATTTTCATGCATAAATTTGGGTCTCAGTGATTCTGAGTTGTTTATTCACTGTGGTACCTTGCTGTGTTCTTGGGCTTCAAACTTGATGAAAAATAATTTTCTGGACAAATATCAAAACATGTATTTTGTTCTAAACTAACTAATAATGATTATCATATTTTTTATACATTTTTTGGATCAATGTAAATGCTCCTTTAAAACATATGTTTCAAACTCAAAAATTCAGATTCTGCACTTCCAGTTTCTGACATTGAAATGTCAGAAACCTTTTGAACCACTAAAACTCATCCTATGAACTCCAAATTTTGGGATCTTCATTTTTTATGCGTTTTATTAAACTTTTGTTCTTTGGGTTTTGTCAGATTCCCAAGCTAAGATGGTGAAAATTGGTGATAAACATGCTAAGGTTTCTGTTTGCTTTTTCTGGGCTGAATTTTGTGATCAACTTTATTGCATGTGTTTGGGGCCTAAACTTGGTCCAAAAAGTATACAAAAACTCCCTTGTGATACCTAGTATTCAGGGATTAACCCCCAATTTTTATTTTTGGAATCGGATTGATTTTAGGACAGGTACGACGGCTCGGGGACGGAAAGTGTCACCGAAATCAACAAAAGCACCGTCGAGGATATTTATTATTATTTGTGGGATTTGTCTCCCCTATTTTTTGTATATGTGTAATTTTGTAATCTCCCCTCCCGTGGATGTATTATTGCTTGATATGATCAAAACCATTCTTGAAAACCAATCGGGGAATTCACTCAAACCGAGTTCCCGGTTGTGAATAAAAATGAAACTTCCTAGAATAGGAAGACCTCCATATATATTTCATCACCATTTTTTGATAGGGCATAAAATCCAAATTAAAAGGCATAAAATTAAATATAAGTGGCACGCATATAGAGACCATCACGGGCGAGAATAGTGCCTAACCCCTTCTCTTCTCGTAACTTAGCCCCCGAACCCATTTTCTCAAAAAAAGTTTTTTCTTCATTTTTCCTAAAATCAAAATGAGGTGGCGACTCTTGCAATCAAATCACAGCATCAAGAGGAAACCATTGTGTGAGAACCGAGCGCATTTCCAAAAGCACATCAGCACGAGACGGGCGCGAACCGCTTCACGAGCGGTCATTTCGCGGTGATCCGATCATCTCGGGCGCGGGCTCTCACAGTGGCGACTCTGCTGGGGATGTGTTTTAAAGTGGGCTAGACTCTAAATCTTTGTGTGTGCCATGCTTTATGTGCCTTACTTGGGGTGTATATATCTGTGCCCTAACCTCTGTTTTGCAGGGGCGTTTTTTCGCTTATCTTATTTGTATATATATATATGCATTGCGTGGTGAGTGATTCCCCAAAAAAGGGGTAAAACAAGTAAAAAGGAAAAAAATGATTTTCTTGTTTTCTTTACGTGCTTTCCAAATGATTTTTCGAACTCATAGATACCTCACACACATGCACGTTTTTTGAAAAGCGTGTTAGAATCTCAAACCCGAGACGGTAAACCTGGGGCATAAGGGAGCTCACTTGACTTCCCCATAGGGTCAACGGTATACTGTTTCCCCCTTAGCAGCGCCTAAGGTCGCTGTGATGGGTGTAAGCCACGCTTCAAAAGCCGAAATGCGATGTCCATATTATTTCGAAAATAACACGTCACAGACTTCATGTCGGTTTTTGTCTAAACAATTTTACTTCAATCCTATGAATTCCCAAAAGGTTATAATCGACCTCAATTGTGGATATCATGTTGAAATTCTTGGATTGACTTGAAATTGTCAAGACCCTCACATAGACCGTAACCGAATGGTGGATCCCAGAAAGAGTATAGGCCCTTCGCTAGGGGCTCGGACGGCCAATAGTACAGTACAGATGAAAAACGTTGGTCCTATACTTTGGATATGGTATCCACTATTCCAAGATTTATGCAAAAACATGTCAAAATAAAGCAAGTGCTTATCCGGCATTCTAGGATTGATTTTGATTTTTGAACTCCATTTGAATCAAACTCGGAAAATCTCGATCCTTTTCACTCTTTAATCATCCCTAAACACCATCCCTTTCAGATACTCTAAGCCTGGCATTTACTTGGAAAGGGGGAGCAAGAAACAGTAAGGGGAGGTTGATCCGAGTTGCCGAGACAGTGCCTGTAACCGAAGAAGCTATTGCAATGGCCCAGGAAGGAAATGAGGAAGCCTATGTGCCGCCACCAGGTCTTCAAGCATGGTTGGAGCAGAATGTGTTGGGTCAGATGAGGATTCAGCAAGATGAGCTACTGGCTACACTTGTGCAGATGCAGAATCAGAATAGTAATGGGGCTCCCAATGGCAACCCCAACAGAAATCCCAATGGCGATCCGAACGTTAATCAGACCGGAAATGGGGTTCCCAATCCTAATCCCAATGGCAATACAGGTCCCAATGGAAAGTGGCATCCCTACCATCAACTTGAATCCTATTGGTAGCAACACCATCGGCCAGAGTCATCACCAGAACATCCCTCCTCAGGGTAATGTGGCTCATCCAGACTTCAGTGGCACTCAGCAGCCCTTCATCCCGAATCCAGCAAATTTTGCTGTGCATCCGTCTCAGTATCCGCCTGATCATAATGCCTTTGCTCAGTATATGCAGACTCTGTATCCGAATCAGCAGCCCAACGCTTATGGTGCGTTTGCTAGCGGTGCCTCTCAGATTAATCAAGGAACTTCCCAGGGGCAAGATCCTAACCTAGTCCGCCAAATAGAAGCGTTCTACAAGGGTGTCCCATATGTACCCCTTACTAAAGCTGAGATTGAAATGAGAGAAATGAAAGAAATGTTGAGAAAGGTCATGAATAAAGGGGAGTTTTCTGCAGATTCCTTGAAATTATCTCCATTTGCTGTTCTGCCTCCTAAATTCAAAATGCCCGATGTGGAGAAATTTGACGGTACAGGTTGCCCAATGGTCCACCTGAAATCTTACGCTCATGCAATGCATTCTCGTGGGGCTAATGTTGGTGCGATGGCCTCCAACTTCCATCTGACTTTGGTAGGAGCCGCTAAGCAGTGGTTTATGACTGTGGATGCCGATCTGGTTGATAATTGGGGGAAGCTCGTGGATGAATTCCAGAAGCGATACAAAGATAACTCCAACTGGGAGAAGAGCCGTCGTGACCTCGATTCATGTGCTCAGCATGAGAAGGAATCCTTTTCTGAATTTGCAAGTAGGTGGAGGAAGAAAGTTGCTCAAACTCTGGAGAGGCCTGACAGTGCCGAGCAAACTCGTATTTTCCTTAAGAATCTTCAGCCGGTGTATGCAGATAAGATGAAATATCTCCCGTTTCCAGATTTTGCTTCTATTCTTGATGTGGGTTCTCGTATTGACGAAGATGTCCGAACTGGGGTGATCAAGCTAGATTCTTCTCCTAGCTTCTACAGATTCCGATCCGCTGCTAAAGCCCCGGACCAGTTGTGAACAATGTTGCCATGACCCCTGCTCCTTTTTGGAACAGCACTGTGGGACCAAGCCGAGCAGCTACAATAAGGCACCTCCGTGTTATAATCAAGACGGGTCTTGAACTCTGTCACCGATCAGCGAAGGAATAGTGGAAATCGGAGAGATCGCCATTTTGATAAATTCAGCGCTCCATTCTCTACTATCTTTCAAGGATTGGTCGCCCAAGGAGTACTAAAGCCGATAGAAGGATACCGCCCGCCTAATCCGCCTCCTAAGAATTGGGATGCAAGTAAATATTGTGCATACCACGTATCACCTGGTCATGCGAAAAATGAATGTTGGAGTTGAGACACACTCTGCAAGACATGATAGACGATGGACTCATTCAGAAGCCGCCCCAACCAAATGTGGTGACTAATCCCTTGCCAGGGATCCATGTGATCGAGTTTGAAGGAAAACTACTCAAGGACTAGTTTCATCATTCCGAAGAAAGCTTTGAATTACACTGTAACTCCTGTTATCTCCGAAGATTTGAATGCCATATGATCTCTTGGGATTCGATTTTGTCTAGTGCTAAAGCTGTTAAGGAGCAAAAGGCCCCTGTTAAAAAGGCCACTTGGGTTGGCGGAAATGTGAATCACCTCACTCGCTCGGGAAGAGCCTATCAGCCTCCAAATCCCGAGGCAAGTGAATTGGGAAAGGATAAAGAAGAAGTCCCCGCTCAGAAAGAGAAGGTCGCCGAGAACCCCGTCTTGACCCAGTTAAAGAAAAACCCAGGCTAATATATCCATTTGGGGTTTGCTCTCGTCTTCACAGGAGCACCGAGACGTGTTGGTTAAAGCTCTTGCTCAAGCTGTTATCCCGATCGAGACTTCTCCCAATGACCTTGTCCACATGATCGGCAACATTCATTTTGGGAATATCATCACTTTTTACCGATCTCGATGCACCAAAAATTGGTCTTAATCATGTCGAGGCTCTGCACATCACAGTTGTGGTCGGAGGTGAGCACTTAGCTCGTGTTTTGATCGATAATGGCTCCTCAGTAAATGTATGCCCCGTGCATGTTCTCGTAGATTTGGGAATCAAGATATCTGATTTGGCCCCATCTTCTCAAGTGGTTCGTGCTTACGATAGCCAGTCGGCTGTGTTTCTGGGTGTTGTCCTTCTCACTCTCACCATTGGCCCTCTTGTCATGCCGATTGAATTTCAAGTGATTGATATCAAGTCCCATTCAGTCTACTCTTGGGACGCCCTTGGATCCATGGAGTAAGAGGGGTAGCTTCCTCCTACCATCAGTGCATCAAGTTCATCCACGACAATCATGTAGTGGTAGTTCATGCCCAAGATGATACGCAAGTTCATGACCTCCCGATTTTGGGAATTGAGCACAAAGATACTGGCATCTTCTTGAGTGGTTTTGAAGTGATCCCACAAGCTCGGATCCATGCTATTGAATATGTCAATGAGACCGATCTAATTGGTAGAAAGCGGACCAGGTATGGAGACGCAATGGCCTTGAATATGGTCAAGAAGATGAAGTTCCTGCCTATGATGGGGCTTGGAAAAGAGCAAAAGGGTGTATTGAACCTATCAAGGATGATGTTCCATTTTCTTCCTTCCTTTTGGGCTTGGCTACAAACCGACTCCTGCCGAAATCGCCGAAGCTGTACGTCAGAAAAGGGAGAGACAGACTGCTATCAAAAGTGGAAGACCTATAAGCTCCCCCCCCTCCGTCCTTATGAAAAGTCCTGGAATGGATATTTTGTTTGCAAAGTTGAAGATGTCGCGTATGTTATGCCTTTGAGCCAGTTATTGGCATTAATGAAAAGCCTCATGCTGGATGGGAAGTATTTGAGAATATCAAGATGGTTGATGAAAACTTTGATGTGGGCAGTTCCTATAAGCAACTGGACCCGATATTCCGTGGAATATATTGATGAAGAAGATGATGTCTTCGGGTTGTTTGAAGGAATTGGTCTTGAAGACGGATATGTGGTTATGATCGAAAATAGTAATGGTGAAGCTTATGACCCGGTGAAGCACCTCAAGCCGGCAGTGGCACCACTTAATAACTGGTCCAGAACCACTGGCCCGCTCGCTACTACTGACACTCTGGTGGAGCAGTTTGTGTTATGTTCGCCCTGATGGCCCCGCTTTGAACCCTTTTGCTATCTAATGTTGTTCCTTTCCCGGGACCTCCCGAGAGGACCTCGACGCGGTCGCTGAGCTTGTACTCCCCTCTTTTGTGAATGAAGTTTGCTCTATTTCGCTTACTCCTCGGTTGCCAATATTTAAAAAAATGATTTAACAAATGAAAATTTAACAACAACTAAAGTTAATCATGAATCTTTAAAAAACATAAGTCAAGAATAAAAAGACTATTTAATCGAGTTAAACAGGTTAGCAAAACAGCGTGGGGAACGAAAATTAGAAGCCTGTGGGGAAAATCTGTCTACCATCAATCTGGGGCTGAATGAGAAGTCAAAGAAATGAAGATCGGGAGCTTCATGCAAGGGGCTGACAGGGAACAGCTGATCAGTTTACTCAAAGAATTTGTTGATGTGTTTGCCTGGTCGTATGAAGACATGCCAGGGTTAGATCCGACGATCGTGGAACACCGAATTCCTACCTTTCCTGATGCCAAACCGGTCAAGCAGAAACTACGCAGAATCAAGCCGCAGTGGGCCCTTCAGGTTAAAGAGGAGATCGAGAGGCTGCTACAAGTAGGCTTCATCCGAGTTGTGGAGTATCCCCAATGGTTGTCCAATATGGTCACAGTTGAAAAGGCGAACGGCAAAGTCCGATATGTGTGATTTCAGAGACCTCAACAAGGCTTGCCCGAAGGATGATTTCCCGTTACCAAATATTGACATTTTGGTGGACTCGGTTGCAATGCACAAAGTGAAGTCGTTCGTTGATTGGAATGGCGGGTTATAACCAAATTAAGATGGCAGAAAAGATCAAGAGAAAACTTCCTTCATCACCCCGTGGACGTTCTGCTATACTGTGATGCCTTTCGGTCTTAAAAATGCCGGAACCACTTATCAAAGAGGTGCTACGACCCTTTTTCATGACATGATCCACAAAGAGCTTGAAATCTACGTGGATGACATGATTGTGCACTCAGTTGAAGAAGGCGCTCAGCATCTGATTGACCTCAGAAAGTTCTTTGAAAGGTTGCGAAGTACCACATGAAATTGAATCCTGCTAAATGCACATTCGGTACTGTCCGAGGCAAGTCTTAGGTTCTTGGTAACTGAAAAGGGATTGAAGTCGACCCCGAAAAAATAAAGGCCATCACAGAAATGCCTCAACCTCGAACTCAAAAAGAGGTGAAAGGTTTCTTGGGAAGGATTCAATACATTAGCAGATTCATACGGCAGTTAAACCATGATGTGTGAACCGCTCTTTAT
>JAOWBW010002276.1:0-100607 GCA_026119855.1 Campanula takesimana
AGAAACCTTCATTTTTATTTTTATTTTTGCAAAATATGTGGCTCGATTTTCTTACCGAGATATACTGCTACATCACATTTCTTATCTTTAGCCCATATCTTAAAATTCAACTAAACTGAATGATTAAAATTTCTAATATTTTAATTTAAGATATCCATTATCTTTAGCCTACTAAAAATTAAGTAATCATGTTTTCGTAATTTAAGCTCAGAAAATATTTGATTTAAAAAAAAATCAGTTTTAAAAAAACTAAATCATTTCCTGAAATAAGTATTATATACATTTCCCTATAGAATAATGCCACGTGGATTTCCACGTCATAATTCCACGTGGCTTAATGAGAAGGCTGAAATGTTTTTGCTTTTATATATTATAGATGTGTAGATTTTTACCATTAATTATTAGCTTTAATTTTTTTCACTAAATAACAAAAAAAATACAAATTCTCATATAAAAATGAGTATGCACGCAAAGTTGACAACATCTACGTCCAAACTAAAGATAACGACTTTTGTCCGTCTCGCTCCGACGTTCGATTTGATATGCGGTGCGTTTCCGCGGTTCATCCGGAGTCAAAAGTTATGACGGTTTTGGCGCACTCGCTGAAATTACTACAAAAACATCAACGCCTTAGTGTCCGCATCAATTAGTAATTTAAATCATCAAACCTACTTTATTTATAGAATCCTTCATTTTTATTTTTATTTTTATTTTTATTTTTATTTTTATTTTCGCAAAATATGTGGCTCTAGATTTTTTCACCGAGATATACTGCTACATCACATTTCTTATCTTTAGCCCATATCTTAAAATTCAACTAACTGAATGATTATAATTTCTATATTTTAATTTAAGATATCCATTATCTTTAGCCTACTAAAATTAAGTAATCATGTTTTGTAATTTTAAGCTCAGAAAATTATTTGATTTAAAAAAAAATCAGTTTTAAAAAACTAAATCATTTCCTGAAATAAGTATTATATACATTTGCCTATAGAATAATGCCACGTGGATTTCCACGTCATAATTCCACGTGGCTTAATGAGAAGGCTTGAAATGTTTTTGCTTTTATGTATTATATAGATAGATGTGTAGATTTTTAACATTAATTATTAGCTTTAATATTTTTTCACTAAATAACAAAAAAATACAAATTCTCATATATAAAAATGAATATGCACGCAAAGTTGACAACATCTACGTCCAAACTAAAGATAACGACTTTTGTCCGTCTCGCTCCGACGGTCGATTTGATATGCGCCGTGCGTTCCGCGCAGTTCATCCGGAGTAAAAAGTTTGACGGTTTCGGCGCACTCGTTGAAATTATCCAAAAACATCAACACCTTAGTGTCCGCATCAATTAGTAATTTAAATCATTAAACATACTTTATTTATAGAATCCTTATTTTATTTTTTTTTTATTTTTATTTTGCAAATATGTGGCTCGATTTTCTTCACCGAGATTTACTGCTACATCACATTTCTTATCTTTTAGCCCCATATCTTAAAATTCAACTAACTGAATGATTAAATTTCTAATATTTTAATTTAAGATATCCATATTTTTAGCCTACTAAAATTACGTAATCATTGTTTCGTAATTTAAGCTCAGAAAATAATTGATTTTAAAAAAAATCAGTTTTTAAAAAAATAAATCATTTCCTGAAATAAGTATTATATACATTTGCCTATAGAATAATGCCACGTGGGTTTCCACGTCATAATTCCACGTGGCTTAATGAGAGGCTTGAAATGGTTTTTGCTTTTATATATTATATAGATTCCTTATTGCTTTAATTTGTTACACGTAATAATGTATACTACATACAGCACCATTTTTAGTGGTTTGCTGACGATAATATAAAATAGTATATTAAAACTTATAAATATATATTCTCTGCTTGTTCTTATTCTTGCTTAGATTTGGTGGACAAACATTAGAGTCAACTCAGTTGATTGATTCGAATATATAGAAAGTAGCTAGTTAATTATTTGAAGTTGAAAAGCATGTAAGCATAAACTAAAATTCTGTTCATACAACAAAACAATGTAACTAAATACACTTGTCATGATCAATTTATGTAGCTGGGCGGTTTCGATTAATCTTTTTAGTCATAAAAAAATTCACAACTCTCGTCCCAAAATTAATGTCAAATTTTTGTTTTAATTTTTAATAACAAAATGGACATAATTAATACAGTAAAATATTGCCTTGGATGAGAAATAATTAACAATTTCACTGGACTTGAATATTTTTCATCAGTTTTATTAACCTATTTTAAGACAAGACAGTTTGACAAAATTAGTCCCAAGGGATTCTGTTGAGTGTTTGTGTAAGCCATAAAAGAAACATTAATTAGATGACAAACAATTAACTAAAGATTAGTCGTGATTTTAGGAGTCCAAATCATCTGTGCCACTTCGTGTACCATTTCATGTGCCACAAGTGATCTAATGGCTCACAGTTATCGAGATTGGTATCATTGTAATATTATGCAAATATGTGAACGGCTAGATTACAAGTGGTACATGGAGTGAGTGACATACAAAAGTGGTACAGGAGATCTCAACTCTGATTTTAGGATAGATTTATCACCTTTGATCCGGACCAAATTATAATGTGGTCGGGGCCAGGACACAACCTCACGCAACGTATGCACCTTCGGAAATGGAGCGACCTATTTAGACATCCCACTCATCACTCACTAGTTATTGTCTCAAAAAAAAAAAAAAAAAAGGGAAAAAATCACACCGTTGATTTACAGTTTGCACAACTCTCTGAATTGAATATTTAACCCGACAATTCACTATACAACGCAAAAACGAGATGGTCACTGCAGCGATTTCAGATCTAAAAAACAAAATTAAAAACAAAATTTTGTTTAGGAAAAAAGAGAAAAACAAATGGAATGGAATGTAATCCAATTAACATCCTAGTATGATTCGCAATATCCATATCTCCCACTCCCGTTGGTTGGGGATTCTTTAGTTCTTTTATTCAGTGTAAGTTATGAAAACTAACATATATATATATAGAGAGAGATTCTTCTCCTGGTTTGTATAAATATATGGTAATGGATTAATACCACTTCCTAACACATGTGTAGATTCTTGGCCTGCTTGCTTGGATAATATTGTCCCATTAATTCATGCATTCTCTACATGGAATCTTCATTTGTTCCCTTCTCCATAGGGTTAGGTTAGGAATCCCTCCCCTCATTCCTCCTCTTTTATTCTTTTTTCTTTATTCTTTGGTTATTTAACTGATTTAGAAGGTATTGTATCTTCTTACGTCAGAAAAATATTCAATATTCACATTTAAAAAACATTTTAATATATAAAATATTCATTATTCTTATCTTATCTGAACACGTGCAAAACTGAAAAGAAAGTGCAAAAGAGATATTTGCATTATACCGCCAATATCTCGTGCATATCATCATGATATTTTAACGGTTTCTCATGATGCAACTATAATTATATTATTTTTTGTATTATACTCGCGACTCAGAGCGCAACATCTCATATGATTCTTTTTTGATATGCACCTAGCCATTTCGCTCATCTGATACATGTTAATTTTTTCTGTATCTGTTCTCGCTTTAATATTTCTCCTCCACTTTCCCCGCATCCTCTCCCCTTTCTCGTACCGTTATGAGTTGGTCTCTTGTAAAATGCGTTTTTCCTAAAGGTTAGGAAAAACGTGTTTTTCAAAATCATCTGGCAGACCTCAACCCACTAACTGGTCATTCGTAACACAGCAACTGGACATCCTAAACATTGTCACTGGCTATCTATTAATACTTCTGTTCATCTAAAAAAAAATCAGAAAAAAACTTCTGACGATCACTTTCAAAGGTTCTGGCTATCACTTTCAAAGGTTCTGGTTATCAATCTCATATCCAGAAGGCTTTATATTGATATCCAGGACCCTTCTGTTGGGTTTCGTACAATCATGCGCAGCGGAAGACATCACATGAAAACCCTAAAGCCTAGATCCGATATGTTCAATAATTCATAATATGAAGATGAAAGAGACTAACCCTTGTAGATCGAAATAAAACTTGGATTAGATGTTAAGAGAAACACCCTCTACCGGCGATCCACACAACGAACAGATTTCAAGAACGATTCTTGAACTTGACTGCTAGGTCATTCGGATTGAAAAACTTTGATAATTATCAAACTTGAATAACCCAAGTATATTATGTGTATTTTATTTCTCCAAGAAAGAGTTTAGAATTGATCAAATCAACATTGTGGGAACAATTCCCGGCTGTACACAGTATATACAAGAGGTTACCAAAACCCTTTAGGACTTAGGTCTTCTTGTCCAACAAGAAAAGACTTAAAACAAACTGGTTGCCGGGAGGGCAGCCGTACGGTGGCTATGGAGCCGTACGGCTCCCTTGGCCAGTTTCTTCGTTTTTCGCTCCTTTTAAATATCCGTTCTGCGTGTGTGACCTAATAGTATTATGCTAAGTTGGCAACGAGTCTGAACCATTCAAACCTCGTAAGTCATAAGCGGACTCTAGCAAGCCATTATGACTACCCAATTAGTATAACTTTGAAATCCAAAGTTTCCTAAATAGAACATATCATAATCTCTTTGTTACACTATGTCTATTGAACGTAAGCCATGATTAATGGTCAACTTACTTGTTCAATGTTTTCTCGATCCCGAATATATTGATAACACAAATGATATTGATCCAATCAATTCATTTGAGCGCGGCCGAGCATTTCATCAATACTATTCATCGAGGGGCCCAAGCTTGACATCTCTCAGAAGAGAAACAAATCCCATCTTGGTTATTACCTTTCCCTACATGATTCCGATCATGCCAATCATATCCTTTATAGCTACCCGTTTAAAGGTAACGTTTGAATATGTCAAACATAATGTTCATAAAGTGGAAGACTGTAATAACCTCAGGTCTATATATTCAAGTGATATAACTATATGAGACTTAATTATGATATTGTTACCATGACATAAATCTCATAGAGGTCAGTCCAGTATTTGTTTTCCAACAAATACTCATAAGTCTAATTGTATCCCATACACATAATCATCATATGATTATCTATTAAACTTATACTAATAATTAATCATAATTATCAGGGATGAGGATTATTATAATAGACATGCAAAAGATATAATAATCAAACATTCAATATCTTTATTAAAGCATAAAGCAAGTGATAACATTAATCGTTCAAATAACGTGCCCAGAGCATACAACACCAACACCTTCTGGTTATCACTTTCAAAGGTTTTGGCTATCAATCTCATATCCAGAAGGCTTTATATTGATATCCAGAAGGCTTTATATTGATATCCAGGACCCTTCTGACTATCACTTTCAAAGGTTCTGGCTATCAATCTCATATTCAGAAGGCTTTATATTGATATCCAGAACCGTTTGAGAAGTTCTGATTATTTACAAAAATGCCACCGCGCGTTTTTTAAAAAACACATTTTTCCTGAGCGTTTTGTAAAACGTGTTTTACGCAAGATTTTAGCCAATTATGAATCGATCTTATCACTCTATATTACACACTAGGATTGTTTCCATGCAATAGTGGAGAAACATTATATGCAATTAATGGGGAAACTGCCCCATTTGATTTTTGATTTGTTTTCTTAAAATATTAATGTAACTTTTATATTATTTAATGGGGGATTTTTTTTTCCAATGCTGAATAGAGGCTGTTTGGAGTAGGATCCGATCGTCTCAAAATTTTGATCAAATATGTATTTTTTTTTAAAAAAAATGGGTTTTTATTTCATTAATGATAGATAAATCTCCCTTAGGCTACATCAAATGGCCATGACGGCTACAACTAGGCCTATAAATAGGCTAATACAAATCTCCCTAACGGGATTCGAACTCGAGACCTCCGCATGGGAAGCTAATACTGGATACCGCTTGAGCTAGAGCTCTTTGGTTTTGATCAAATATGTAATTGTTGTAGTTTAAGAGATGAAACATCTACATATATTTAGAATGAGTCATCGATGTTTGTGATGTGCCATTTTTTTTTCTTATTATTGTGAATGAAATTGATTTGTCGTTTGTTAAAAAAAATTAAAAAAATGCAGTATTTGGTTTTCTGCCCTAATTCATGAAAATAATAAATAAATAGACAAATTTTATTTTCTCCTTTTAATTAGTGAAAATTATTTATTCCCACCTTTCCGAACTCTTAACGGCCTGTTTCCATGCGGTTTATTTTTATGGAAAGAAGGTGGTTGATGATAGTCATTGATTAATGTTTAATTTAGGAGAGATTTATTGCTTTTAGAATTTGATTTTTTTTGTGTTAGTCTTTTATCTTTTCGTTTTTGCTTTTGAATGATTGAATAAGAATGCTTTGAAATGGCATTTGCTTTATTGTCTCATCTCCTTGGTGAGAGCCTTCGTATTCTCTCTTTAATGAAAGCCTTGTGTTTTTTTCGTTTGGTTTTTGTCTTGGTGGGGTAATCAACGAGTTGGTCCACGTGATATCATTTGGATGCAATGACGATATTTATGTTTACATAAAGAAGTTGGTGGATTGAGTTTTCGTAATCTTCAGATGTTCCATCTAGCATTGGTTGGGAGACTCGGTTTGTGGTTTGAAACTAATCCAGAGGCCTTTTATTGTTGTCATTCCCTTCTGAGATTACTAATCCACGTAGAAGTTTTCAGAGCAATATATTTTCCGAAGGGGAATTTCGTGAATTAGCTTATGAGGCAGTGTCCAAACTATGCTTGGAGAGGCATCTGTGTGTCCCAAAACATTGTTAGAGGTACAAGATGGAAGGTTCGGAACGGTCATAACATTCATATTTTGGGTGATCCATGGCTTCAGAACGATACTAGTTACTTTTGTGACATTGTGGCTTTATTCACGAGCACCATTCTTCATCATCCCTCTTTTGACATTTTTTTTGTATTTCGAACTGCCATGTAATGACTGATAATGTTTTGATTGAGTCTCTAATAGTTGTAGAGAGTCTTCCTATATTTTCTCTTTTAATTTAATGAAAATGGTAGTTTGATATAAAAAAATAAATAAATAAAAAATTGGCATATATAGGAAGTATTGCTACTTCATGGGTTATGCATCAATTAATTAGTTTTGAAATTGGTGTAAACGGTAAAACCAATTACTCAAGTTATGAGAAAGGTTTTATTTTCTAATCAATTGATTATAATACCACATGAACCTCCGTTTAAGCATGCAATTTGATTGAATTCAGTTAATTTGCTCTTAAATTCTGATCATGGATCAGTTTGCTCCATATGAAAACAAAAGGTTTGCGTTTCGTGAATAATTTTTAGACTAAAAGAAAGCAATATGTACATTTTTTCACTTTGTGGACAAATAGAGACCCTCTAGTTTCATGGATATTACGCAAATGGCCAAAAACTTACTCAGAAATGGAACGTGGTTATTAGCACATGTCAAAACAATAAAGACGGAATACTTGCTTCACTAGCCATGTTGTGTTTATGCACATTAATTTAAGCCTGAAAGGGCAAAGAATCTTTACTTTTATACTCACAACACCAATCAACTTATTATTCCCTACCCTACTTTCTATCTTTGTTTCACTTCTTATACTCACAACACTGAAATCACTTCCACCATTTCTTAATCCCGTACAAATTGAACGGTGGACACTTACTCTGGGACGAAGGGAGTATAAGTTTTTATAAATATTTCTTTTGTCTTGAATATTACTCCTTCTCCAAAAATAATCTTCATATTTGGCTATTCAAACTTTTTAAGGATATGAACAATTGTTTCACTAGCCATGTTGTATTTATGCACATTAATTTAAGCATAAATTGTAGAAATAAAAAAAAAAAAAAATTGAAACAATAAAAATGACAAATGAAAAGATAATTTTGTCCCTAAAGAAAAGAGCGTGAATTTGTCCCCTCCCTCCCCCCTTTGTATTGACATAAAAAATGCACTATTATCAAATTTTGCTCCTATTAAACTAAATTTAATATTTTACATTCAAACTAACCCTACCTTGTTTGTTTTTGTTTTTTTTCCTGCATAAAATATACTCTCTCCGTTTCAAAGTATATGTCGACCTTTCCTTTTTTGTCCCTCCCAGAATATATGTACACTTTCAATAATGGCAAAAGAATCTTTATTATTCCTCTCACTCGTTCTCTCTCTCCTACTTTACTTTATACTCACAACACTAATCAACTTACTATTTTTTTCCCACTCATTCTCTCTTCTACTTTACTTTTATACTCACAACACTTACATCACTTCTATCATTTTTTAATTTCTGTGTAAATGGGAGTGTGAACATATAATCTCGGACGGAAGGAGTATGAATTAGTTGTAGAGTTGGATGGTTAATCGTTTGAGCATTTTACAACTGGCAAAGAAGTGTAACAAAGGAACGTCAAACCAACACCTCATGATCTGAGAACGAAAAATTGAAATCGCGAGGAAAAAAAACGAGAGAAAAACAAAGGAAACTCAAACTAACATCTCACGATATGATCTGAATGTTGTAGTAAGAAAATCCAAACACATTAATATTAGGTTTGGCGAGTTCTCAACAGTTTCAATTGAGTCATCGGTTTATATATTGCAAGGTGGAACAAGGCTTTGCATGTATATTTGTCTTCATATATTTCCTTGACAAGTTGCCTACGCTCGATCTGTTTGCTTTCTCAGTTTTAGTTTTTAGTATTTAAAAATTAAAAAAAATTGTAATTTGGTGTTACAAAAGCTCTCACTATGTGCCTAATGCATTTAATTAAAAATTATGTGTGAAGTTGAAAGGTTTTTGGTTCACTGACGGAGGCGGGAGCAATTGCCCCTCCTTGTTTATAAAAATGCACAAGTTTAGCACTAAACAATTTGAGAGATATTGATTTATATTTTTAAAATTAATGTTTTGCTGCCTTTTAAACTAAATTTAGTTATTAGATTTTAATAATTTATAGTCAAATAATTTTTCCCCGTTATAATTTTTTTTTTTAGTAATTTGGATGAAAACCAGACCAACCATCTAAGCAAGTATCTAGGTTCGTTCAGATTTGTCGCAGGGTAACTCCGAAATAAAACCCCAAACATGATTTGTATGGCATAGTAGACTGATTACATGTTTAAAATGGATCAATCACAATTTTATATTAGACTAATTCTTCTTTCATGCAATTGGCGTGATCAAATTAAATCCGTCTAAGTTCATTAACTTTACTTTTTCATCTTCCAATATACTGTATTAAATCGGCAATAATTCACAGCCATTATTTTCGTATATACTAGTAGGTCTGCACGGGAATCTATTCCGTTAATGTTTTTTGTATTTTCCTTTTTTGATGTTGTTAATTGATAAATTAACATAATAATTTTATTTGAAAATATATGTATTTTTAAATTAATCAAAACATTTTCATAGCTTTGGTTGTACATAGTTGTAATAAATATATTTTTAAAATTAATTTAGAAGTACATTTAAGTCTGTTGTATGAATATTTCAAAAAACCTAATGGTATTAATAGTAATAGTTAACATATATAAGTAACTATTATGATTAAATAATATAATTAATAGTAATAGTTAATATATATTGTAATAATTATGATTAAATAATACTATTAATAATAATAATTAACTAATATAGTAACTATTATAGTTAACAATTATATTTAACTATTATAATTAACTAATACTATTAATAGTATTAGTTAGTTATAATAGTTAAATATTACTCCCTCCGTCCCGGAGTAAGAGTCATATCTCCTATTTACACGGAAATTAAGAAATTATGGAAGTAAAGTAAATGTTGTGAGTGTAAAAGTAAATTAGGAGAGAGAATGAGTGGGAGTGAATAATAAGTTGATTGATTTTGTGAGTATAAAAGTAAAGTAGGAGAGAGAGAGTGACTGAGATGAATAGTAAAGATTCTTTGTCATTTCAGGAAAAAGACTTTTACACTGTGACGTACCAAAAATAGAAAGTAAGACTCTTACTCTGGGACGTAGGTAGTAATAGTTAACTATAATAGTTAATTATTACTATTATAAGTATTAGTTACTATATTATAGTTAACTATATTAATTACCTATTATAGTACCTATTACTATTATAAGTATTAGTTAGTATAGTAGTTAATTATAATATTTACTTATTATAGTAACTATTACTATTATAAGTATATAGTTAACTATTATTATAGTTACTTATTATAGTAACTATTACTATTATAAGTATTAGTTACTATGGTAGTTAACTATATTAGTTACCTATTATAGTAACAACTATTACTATTATAAGTATTAGTTAACTATAGTATTTAACTATAATAGTTACCCTATATAGTAACTAATACTATTAGCTAATACTATTAGCTAAGAAAAAGAATTTGAAAAGTCTCTTATTTATAAGAGTGGTAATGATGTGGCAACATCAAATGCAACCTTTCTCTAAGACTTGTCTATGTGGCAACACTATGGCTCTCCTCACCAACTTAAATATATATATATATATATATAGATTTTGGAACAAGAGATATTATAATTAGGAAACGTAAATCAAATTCTCTAAGCCCTAAAAACTGTAATTTAGATCATTTTGCGCTAAGTAAAGAATTTTTTTTTGCATTGCAAATAAAGTCCACATCACATTTTGATAAATTAATATCGTAATATGTGATTTTGTTTTTGCAGGATCTCCGAGAAGAGTAATACTCCACAAGCATGGCAAAATGCATTGTCGTGGCCGGTGCACAAACATAACCAGAAACCCCAAATTTTAAATAAAAGTATCATCTATAATTCAACTTAGAGATTTAGAGAATCATATTACAAAAAGTTTTTTTTTTTTTTTTTTTTTTTTTTAAATCACCTTCTTTTCTTTAATCATGGATTTCGTTATAGATAACAACCAAAGAGAGGTTTATGAGTAAAGGCGCGGCAATAACTCCAATGTTATCCCAAATGAAATAATTTATTTTTTAAAACTAAACTAATCTAGGTTATACTCCTATAAAAAAAAATTGAAAAATGTTATATGGCCAATGCTTAATTACATCTTAATTGCCCTTAGAAGGTTTTGGACTAAAACTTCGCAGTAATATTTGACTTCGTATTAAGATATTAAACGAGGAATGCGGTTAATGTTGTCGGGTTAATATGTTTTAAAAAATCTTTAAATGAAATGTCTTCCTTCAATTGTGGGGGGGGGGGGGGGGGGTATGGATATGAATACGAACATATTCCAATAGGACGGAGGATTGAACAAACATCTATTAACATATAACCAACGGCTAATCCAATATATCTCCAGTGCTATCAAATGACGGCACTGAAATCAAACAATATACGTATTTTCAGTTTTCGCTTCATTTATGAACTATTTTGTATATTTTTGAACTTTGGGTGTTTGTCTGATGATGTTAAGTAAAATTTAACTTTGACCTAATGAGAAACTAGAAATTAGACGTGAGGGAGGGAACGAGTTTGACATCCTGAAGGGAGAGCGGAGGAGAAATTATGACTGCCAGAGCGAAGTTGCCGTGAGGTATAGATAACATGGCGACTAGGGACATTTTCTCTAGTAATTCTTCTGTTCCATAACCTTACCACTTTAATAAATATTTATTTTGTACTGTGATGTCTGGAAATCAAGGTTCCGTCATCATTAATTTATCCTTTTTGTCTTAAAATCTCAATCATGTCTCAAGAGAAATAAAAAATCTCATGGATATGAATACGAACATATTCCAATAGGACGGAGGATTGAACAATTACATCTATTACCATATAACCAACGGCTAATCCAATATATCTCCAGTGCTATCAAATGACGGCACTGAAATCAAAAGAATATACGTATTTTCAGTTTTCGCTTCATTTATGAACTATTTTGTATATTTTTGAACTTTGGGTGTTTGTCTGATGATGTTAAGTAAAATTTAACTTTGACCTAATGAGAAACTAGAAATTAGACGTGAGGGAGGGAACGAGTTTGACATCCTGAAGGGAGAGCGGAGGAGAAATTATGACTGCCAGAGCGAAGTTGCCGTGAGGTATAGATAACATGGCGACTAGGGACATTTTCTCTGGTAATTCTTCTGTTCCATAACCTTACCACTTTAATTAAATATTTATTTTGTACTGTGATGTCTGGAAATCAAGGTTCCGTCATCATTAATTTATCCTTTTTGTCTTAAAATCTCAATCATGTCTCAAGAGAAATAAAAAATAAAAGGGACATATATTGAGTTATTGTCATGTATTTTTCTTATTTTTGCACTATGATTTTTGTTAGATTTACTCTAGAAGGATAGTAAGGTTATCAATGTATCTATTGATTTCACAAGAAAATGTACACCATACTTTAAAAAAATAAAAAAATTGTTTTTCTAGCATCACCTTAAGGATTGGTTGATTAATTTTATTATCATTTCATATACTCTCTCCGTCCCTCTTTTAATCTACAAAATTTATCATTTTAGTTGTCTCACTTTAATCTACAAAATCCCAAAAATAAAATGTTTTAATACTTTTAAAATAATGGGACCCACTTATCTCACTCACAACAACTATCCACTTACTATTCTTTACCCCACTTACTCTCTCCTACTCAACTATCTACACTCACAACACATCAACTTTTTCACTTTTTCCTTAAATAATGTGCCTAACCAAAAATTGTAAGTTAAAGAGGGGCGGAGGGAGTAAACTTTATTTCCTAAAATAATTACTCACATTCTTTTGCTTTCAAAAAAAAAAAAAAAAAACTATTCCCATTCTTTTAAACTCTCTCCGTCCCATTGTATATGTCCACATTTCCTTTTTAGTTTGTCCTAGATTATATGTCCACTTCCTAAAATGGAAAAGAATATTTACTATTCCTCTCACTCATTTTCTCTCACTTACTTTTATACTCACAACTCCAATCAGCTTACTATTCTCTCCCACCAGTGGCGTATACAGCATTTAAACTTAGGTTGTGCAACATTTAACTACGTACATGACAATTTGCAATCACTTTTCCAGACAATAGCAATTGAACTACGTACATTATCTAATTGCTTTGGGAATTAAATTAGAATGCAAATTGAGAAAGAGAATCATAGAACTTACCTCCTTGGCAGCAGATAACTCTGTTTCAATTTCATCAAATCTTCCCCATTACAATCTATCCCAACCTCACCGCATCTACCACTCTCCAACCTAATCAGCATTCCACAGAGTATACCTAAACATTGCACAATATCATCACTTTGCATTCAACAATTAAGAAATATATACCAAATGAAATAAGTGTCAAATTAATTAGAAATGCTAATACCTTGTAAGAATGGAAGAAGTCAAAAAGTATATTACCAAACATGTTCAAAGCGAGAAGATTAAAAAATTGAAAAATGGTTTCCAATTCTAAAACCTTAGATTCGTTAACTGGGATATAGAACTTCTGGGATTAGAGATTGGAGTAAAGGGAGAAAGGGTGAAGTTACGAGAAGACCACATACCAGTCCCGAGTTCCGTGTGCTCCTATCTAGGGTTGGGATTTGAATCATAAACACTATTGATTTTTGGGAAATTTAGGGTTGGGATTTGAGATTGGAGATTGAGTAAGGAGGAACCAAACCTGTTCAAAGCGAGAACGAATAACGATGGTGGCCGTGGCTCCCCGGTTGCGGCGCAGGTTTGCTGCGGGAAGCCGCCGCTGAGAGACCCGCCTCTTCGTTCCAAACTCTCTCTATCGCTCGTCGCTCATCCTCCGGAATGAAAGACCTAGCCAACGGCAAACTAAAGAAAAGGACATAGGTAGATTCTGTAAATAAGAGTTTATATATGTGGATGTAAGTGTAAATTAAAGCCAATATGATCAACAACAGAAAGTATGACATTTTTCACCCCTATTTTTTCAAAAATAACACTTTGCACCCTTATAGTTAATTTTTTTGTATATAAATACTCGGTAAAAATTAAAGCCAAGGGTGTGCAGCTGCCCACCTTGGCCCTATATTGGATTCGCCCGTCTCCCACCCGTTATTTTTCTTATTTACTTTTACACTCACAACACTTAAATCACTTCTTCTATTTATTAATATTCGTGCAATTGAGAGTGTGTACATATATTCTGGGACGGGTGGAGTATCTATTAGGGAGTACTTTTGACAATATATGTTGTCATATCAAGAGATCTCGCGATTCCCCAATTACGTATTAGCGAGAATCTACTTTTCCTTTTATTTACTGCCATCACCCTACCCCTACCTCCTCGGACACTATATAAACCCCTCTGCCGGTCCCTTAATTCCTCAGGGAATCACTCTCCGATCGACAGTTACCTTTCTCTCTCTCTCTCTCTCTCTCTCTCTCTCTCTCTCTTCACCCTCATCAATGGCGCTTCGGAGGACCCTAACGAAGCGTCTCTTCCCCAATCGCTCAGATTCCACGCCGCTCGTAGCTCCGCCTCCGCCATTGCAGAGGACCTTGCTCCCACCGTGTGCTGCCAAGGCGAATTTCCACGCGAACTCCTCACCTCCTCCGATCCCTCTCCCGCCGATGTTGGATTTTTCCGGCGGTTCCTCCAGCAGAGAGGCATTAATCAATCCTCTGCCAGAATTCCGGAATTCCTGACGTTTCCCGTCGGTGACATGCTGAGGGAGAAGCTTAGAATTCCCGTCGATCGCCTCCGTCTCGAAGGCCTAACACCGCCGGCTCAGTCACCGGCACCGGCGCCGAAGGATCATCTGAACACAATATCGGTGCATGATGCGAGGAAGATTTTGCGGTCATCGCAATTGGAGAAGCTGCGATCGTCGCTCCGGCAGATTCCGGCGAACTCGATTCCGTACACTCAGTTCGTTCAAATCTGCAGCGATGTTTGTTCTAATAGGGAACAAGGTTTCGAGTTTGCGAAAATGTTGGATGAAGCCGGAAACGTCATCGTATTGGGGAACGTGGTGTTTCTCCGGCCTGATCAGGTAAATTATACCGGTCATCCAACTAATTATATCTCTGCTTTTATTTTGTTTTAGATCCATTCGCCAAAAACTTCCAAAAAACGTTGGAATACGCATTTAAACAAGAAAATCAGTTTGATACAATTTCCTAAAAAAAAGATGGTATACTTATATCAATTTAATTAATCAGAAATTTTGAAAATTACTATTATCTCCGTCTCAAATAAACGGTGTAAAAAATTCTAAATATAACTTTGATAAAAAAAAATTATCGTTTACTTTGAGACGTATAGAGTAATATTAAAAAAAAAAATCTAAATATGCAATTTAATTGCATGCAACAATAACAGTAGATGCCAAATTTCTGCTATATTCAGACAAATAGCAAATTTGTCATGTTGGTAACAGAAAAAAAGAAACAGTTTCTTGATTAAAAAAGGAATTAATTTGTACTAAATGATTTTGTAATACAGGTAGCGAAATCAATGGAGAAATTAATTGCACAATCAATTGCAATTCCAAACGACCCACGAAAGCAAGAACTGAAAAAGCTGGAGGACCAAAAAGCCCAAATAGATAAGAAAGCAGAATCGCTCGTCCGTGGAGAACTCTATTGTGGATTGGGCTTTTTAGCCGTACAAACTTTTGGCTTTATGAGACTAACTTTTTGGGAACTGAGTTGGGACGTGATGGAGCCCATATGTTTCTTCGTAACCTCGTCCTATTTCGGACTTGCCTATCTATTTTTCTTAAGAACATCAAAAGAGCCAACTTTTGAAGGGTTTTTCCAACGCCGGTTTAGGGTGAAGCAAAAGAAGCTGATCAAGAGTCATAAGTTTGATATTGAGAAATATAACGAGCTTTGCGAAGCGTTTTATCCTTATTACAATCGTAATGACCTTGTTAGCGGGAGTGGTTTTCGAGCGTTGGATCGCGTTTGAGGAAATGTTTTTGGTTAAGTTAATGTGAAGAGGGGGGGGGGAGATGTATATATAGTTTTTGAGTTCGAATATGATGTATGAGACTAGAGAAATACTCATTTCGGATGTAAAAATACTAATGAGTAATGACTAGTTGTTATTTGTTTAGGAGTAAAAATTATCATTTGTGACTTGGCTGATTTGTAAACCGGCCATTTTTTCTTTTTATTATTTAATAAAAGACTAAAAGGCCATAATTTCTATCCAAAAAGCTTACCTGACCTAAAACTCTTCATAAGTTGAAAAGCCTAGAATTACAATTGTCTAACTATTATTAAATATTTGGGCTTGAGAAATTATGTTGGCCCAAATATCTATAGATATTGGATGTGATCATTAGTCTTCAGCCCAATTAGAGCAACATAACAAACCCATATCATTTCGAACCTTCTGTTATCTTACTCGTCCATTTGGGTCACAATCCCACGGGCCACGTCTCAGCGACCTTGGATGTGATAATGGATAGAGATGAAAACGGGGCAGGTTCGGGGTACCGAACCCGGCCTTAATGCCAAAGGGAATGACCCGAACCCGATCCGAAGCGTATCACATTATAAAATTTTCAACTCATATTTGTTTGGGCTCAATCTATGTTTAAGCTTAAATTTTAATTAGTTATACAAATTAGATTAAAATCATCAAACCTCACTCAAAAACTAATATAAAAATAAATTGAACAACATATAATATGATTAACTAACATAATATCTTGACTTTGTACACGAAAGTGCGGGTCGGGTCGGATCACGTTAGGTCAATATCAAAACCCAATCCTAACCCGCTCGGGCCATGAAAATTGCAACCCGAACCCTACTTTTTCTGGACGGATCGCCTTCGGGTTCGGTCAAAATTGTCTTCCTTAATAATGGAGATAAAAGATAGTTTCATTTTATTTTTTATGATGAAGCTAACTGACTTTTGATCAATAATTTTTAAAATTATATTAATCCTAGTGAAATTTTAATGATTATTATGGATAGTAAATTTAATGGTCAAGAACTAATAATAATAATTTGAATTTAAACTAGAATAATTGATTTTGTCATCAAATCTTGATCTTGATTTTGATCACCGAAAATAAAAATGAAATTTTCAATTTCAGACATAAGGTACAAATTATTTGAATGCTTATTATAACAATAAAAGTACTGTTTACAAGGGTTGTTGGATTGGACCAGCTAGTGGCGGATCCAGTATAGTGCCAGGAAGTGCAGGTGCACACCCTGACTTTTTCCAAAATTTTAACTGAGTATTTATAAAAAAGAAAAAGAAGAAATTTACTCTAGGGGTGCAAAGTCTTATTTTTGAAAGCATATGGGTGCAAAGTGTTATATATTCCCTTATTATCAAATTATCCTTAATTTTACACTTACCCCTACATATATATACTCAAATTTACAGAATATACCTTAGGTCTTTGTTTTAGTTTGCCGTTGGCGGTTCTTTCAATCCCATAGGAGCAGCCATTGACGAACCTTGACACCTCTGTAATCAAAACTCTCATCGACCTCCGCAATCAATCCAGTTTCATTTTCTGTCGTACTACCTTGATCCCTTCAAACCCTTTTCTCCCGGGTAAGAAACAAGAACGAATTTCAGACTTGAAAAAAAAAAAAAAAACGAAGTCGCCGCCGCACGAAGACATTGTCGCCGCAGCGCCTAACCTCTACCGTCCTAGAACTGGTATGTCTTCTCGTTACTTCACCCGTTCTTCCTTTACTCCAATCTCTAATCCCAGAAGTTCTATATCCCCAACAGTTAACAAATCTAAGGGTTATTGTTATTCTTTTGAATATGTGAATTTGATTAGACTAAGCCCCCTTTCGGTTTCTTAAGGTTTCTTAAGATTGGTAATATATCTTTTGGCTTTTCGTTCTAAGTGTAATCCAGTTGTATGATTAGAACTAGAACCCGTTTCAGTTGTTGATTACATGTCAATTCATATTCACATAGATAATTTGAATGAAAAAAAAATACCCCCTTTCGGTTTCTTTAGATTGGTAATTCAGTTTTCCCCTTTTTATTATGATTGGTAATATACTTTTTGGTTTCTTCCATTCGTACAGGGTATTAGCCTTTCTAATTAATTTGACACTTGTTTAATTTGGTATATATTTCTAAATTTTTGAATGCAAAGTGACTAGATTGTGCACTGTTTAGGTATGCTCTGTGGAATGCTTATTAGATTGGAGAGTGGTAGATGTGGTGAGGTTGGGATAGATTGTAATGGGGAAGATTTGATGATATAGAAACAGAGCGTTCTGCTGCCAAGGAGGTAAGTCTTATGACTTCTCTTTCTCAATTTGCCTTCTAATTCAATTCCCAAAGCAATTAGATAATGTACGTAGTTCAATTGCTATTGTCTGGAAAAGTGATTGCAAACTGTCATGTATTTAGTTAAATGTTGCACACCCTAAGTCTAAATCCTGGACACGCCACTGGGAACAGCCTTTTACATTGATATCTTATTCATCATAATCATCATAAAATAGCTAATTTTCTAAGCATGATTAATAACCTGTGAAATGAACATGGATACTATTATTCCCAATCAAATCATCGCTACGGAAATAAAATAATTAACACCTACTTAATTATTTGGATTGTGATAGTTTTGATACCTTTTTAGATACGAAATTAAAAGGTTTTGGTTGTTATACAAATTGTTGTGCCTATGTCTATGGATAGCTAGCGACAATGCATAAGTCCACTTCTACAATTTTAAACCATTTATTAATTTTTGTGATCAAAAAACTATTTCCTCTAAATATTATAGTCGAAATTCAATTTGTTAGCTGATAAATTCCTACCTAATTTTTACAAGAATATAACTTTAATTATCTTAATTAAATTTGACAAGAATCTAGCTTATCATCTTACGATTGATTGATCATGTCTAGTTATTCTCTATGTTTCGGAAAGATAGTTTCGATCAATTTTTATGGTTAGCTAACTTGAGCTTTTACCAATAACTGATATTATTATTTAGTCTAGCAAATATTTAAAATTTGTTATTGATATATTTATAATAGTATTTCATTCCTAATTTTTGAAAGCTAATTCTGATGCTTAAAGTAACTTAATTTTTCTTAGAATTCAATTTAGTTCATCACTAAAAATTGAAATGTTAGTACTAATTTTCTTCGAGGAGGGATGGGGTATTTGACTTTGACACTCAATAATAAGAACACTCAATAATAAGAGTAATTGAGCTCAAATCTTCTGTACTACTTTGTGTCTCACTCCATATGCCACAAATGATCTAACGGCTAAGAATTATTGAGATTAACATGATATTAATATTATTCAAACATGTAAACGATTGGATTAAAAATGGTACATGGAGTGGCACACAAGAGTGGTACAGGAGATCTCGACTCATCAAACAATGTAAAAGAGCATCTATGACTTTAATCTATCTGTGAATTGACAATATTTTCATAAAATAATAGGTCCGCCTATCAATCTGTATCGGAATTGTTGATAAGACTCATGCTGCTAGCTAGGTTACCTTCTTTAGTTTTTTAAATTTTGTTCCAAAAAACAAAAAAAATAAAAATAGTCAAGGGTTCCTACTTCCTAATCCATATCCATATAATATAAATTTAATAAAAAAAAAAAAAAAGTTTGTTGGGCCACCTACCAGACGAATTTCATTGACATGGGCCAACCCAACTTTAATATCATTGCTTATCTTACATTGGGTGTTTTTGATATTTCTCAACAAATGTGTTATATACTCCCTCCGACCCTATTTACCTTACAAAAATTGCCATTTTGGGTGTCCCTATTTGCATTACAAAATCCCAAAAAGGAAACTTTTAAATATTTTTAAATAGTGGGATCCACTTGTCATATTCACAACAACTATCCACTTACTTTTCTCTACCCACTTTCTCTCTCCCGCTCAACTATCTACACTCACAACACATCAACTTTACAATCATTTTCTTAATTTTTGTGCAAAGCCTCATTTTTTGTAAGGTAAATAGGGACGGAGGGAGTAAAGACAAAGTTTATGATTCGAATTTTTTCTTTGATTTTTGGTTTAAGACAACGTCAAAAAATAAATAAATAAATAATCATAAAAGAATATTTATATTTTTAAACGGAACAACGATGAAGCTGTAATACATTTGGAAATCAATTATGCATCTTCCTTGAGATTTGGGTCCATTTTATTATAGTTAAGGGTAATGGCGGATTTAGATCACCCAGAATTTTTCTTTTCAGGTGTCAATATAGTAAATTCAAAAATTGTAATGAGTAAATTTGTAAAATTTACGAAAGTCATGAAGGTCCAAGTACCTTTCTCAAAGAGTCTAGATCCGCTTCTGGTTAAGGGTTTGCTGTTATTATGGATTATGATAAATGACGTAGTTAGAGAAGTCTATCTGTTTATCTTAAACGACATTTTGTATCACATTGTATATAAAAGGCCTGGCCTGAGTTCACGCACATGTATGTCATAACTTAAGACACTTATTAATATTTTTATATTATTCATTTTTTTTTAAAAGGGTGACGTGTGAATAGAGAATTTCCAATTACAACTCATTTATTCACTTGATATATTTGGAATGTACATTGAATTAAATTATTAATGTGGTTGGCCAACTTGGTACATTAGATTGTGCAAGTTACACCTATGTATAGGATAAGACCATTTTGGGAAAAACGACTAAATCAGTACATGTTATGCTTTGTCACATTAATGTTAGTGGATTTTTTATTATAATCTAAAAATAATAGACGTACATGAAAATGAAAGGCTTACACAAGAATGTAAACATAATTAAGAGCTTTAATCTTATAGCACATTAATGCATTTTCCATTTTATTCTAATTTTCACGTGTTATTTCCACACACAGTTTATCATTGGATTGGATTTAGAGTGAACAGTTAACTTCTTGTTCAAATGAGAATAAGTTATTTTCTTTACACCGTTATAATTTGAGAATCGGTTAATTTGATCTTAAAAATTTTGTAATTATAGATTTTTTTTTAATAATATTAATTTAAATACAAATATGAACATTTTTTTTTACGATGTCCACGCCATAAGGAGGCAAGGAGAGAGATTGAACCCTAGCGCTCACCGAGAGTGAGGTTTGACTTTACCACTAGCCACTAGGCCACTACTTTGGGGACAATATGAACCTATTCATAACAGCCACTATAGTATAATCAAGTAATCTTTTTTTTTTTTTTTTTTTTTTTTGGAAATCAATAAAATAATCTTGATGACTGTTTTGAGTCTGAGTTTAAATTTATGTGTCCATATTTTTCGGGTTTAACCCAATGGCAGACCCATAATATAACAACTGAGGAGTGAGGACAATTGCTATTTACTCCCTCCGATTTAAAATAACTGTCACTTTTGAGTTAAACGTCTTTCTTACCCTTGCATTAATGAAACTTGTTTTGTTTTATTTATTGTCTTTGCGTGAAACATTTGAGTTAATTGTCTCAAGCTTCATCATCTCCTTATTTACGTCCCCACATAGCTCGTACGCGAAATCCCAAGTATTTTAATGCCGTCCAACAAACCTAAAAGCATCTCCTACTATTCGGGAAAAATGCAATTTTGAACTGGAAGGCGGTGTTACATCTCCTTCGGAATTTGAAGAAGCTCGCCTTTATGGAGGTATAGTTGGAGGAGTTCATGTTGTTCCTTGGGCTCCAATGGCTGATAGCAGAAATCTGAAAGATTACTACGATGAAGAAGATGGCTTTCAAAAAGTTAAAGGAAAAAGAGGAAAATCTGGTTCGAAAGCTAGAACAAAGAATATTAAGCCTAAAAGGCCTTGAATAATGGAAGGCAATTTGATTGACCTTCTTAATGCTTTTTTTCCTTTTTATTGTATTCTAATTTTCTCTATTTTTTTCTTTTTTCTTTTTGTGATGGTTTTTGCTTTGTCTCCATCACTTTTTTGTAATTTATTTTATTTTAATAAAATTTTAGGGGGCTTCGCCCTTTCGATTAAAAAAAACATTAATGTAGTAAAGATACACACTTAACAGAGGTAAAGTTGATATTTTTTTTTTAACTAAATCATGATAATAATTGTTTTCCTTAAAAATTGTGCAAATGTAAAAAAAAACCCAGGTATTTTAGACCGGAGGAAGTCCTAGACAAACCAAGATTTATTTTATAAATTTATTGTTGCTAGTGGAATTACAACTACTACAAGGGGAATTCTTTTCTTGAGTTTTAAGGGCATTGCTTGGCAGAAATAAAACATAGGCCAAGTGGGTACATGGGTAACAAATGAAAAGATTATCATATCTTTTTGAGTTAATCAATCCTATTTATATATATAGATAACAAAAATTGCATGTTTGGGCAAATACCTTAAAAAGTGGGATAAATTAAGTCCATGGCAATGTCTGGAGATGATATAGAAGCTAAAGTGAAAGTCAAGTCGTTTTCTGGTGGACTTAATAATCAAACATTATTAGCCCTTGTCTACTTCACAAAATCACTTTTATCATTTTAATTCTCCAAAATGTCTTATTCACTGAGATTTATATCCATTTTGTATCATATTTGTTAACCACATTAACCTAGTGATATTATTATGAGCAATGCTAGAGGCACAAAATAAGGTCACAAAATCTTGCTCACAACATAAGGTGGCGATATTTTATTGGTTGCATCGATAGTGGACCCGCCACACTCTAATGAAAAACACCAATAACATAATTACACTTAGGATTTTGTGAGCAAGTTTTTGTGATTTTTTTGTGTCCATAGTATTATTCATTATTATGTGACCTTGCCCTGATCATCTTGCAAGTATTAAATTTATACACTAAATAGGTGTCACATTTAATGCGTTAGGATTATTTGATGTTTCACTTGTTTATAGACTTATTAAATCTATCTCACTTCTTGTGAAAAGACGTAAAACAATTAAAATAAGATAAATGAGGAAGTCTTGTGTGAGACGGTCTCACACATGAGACTGGTATCGTTGAGAGAGAAAATAGACTTAACCTCCCTGCCTTTAGGAGACACATCATTTACTCTCTCAATTCAACAAAACTCGTCTCATGTGTAAAACCGCCTCGCACATAATTTTTTTTTTCGAGATAAATTGATACATTACGAAACTTCGGAAACAATAGTCCAACGAGGACCACTAATTTATAAAAGATGACATGTGGATCATCATGGATACAAAACTAAATGGTCAATGCTAATGTTAGGGGCACAAAATGAAGGATACAAAATGAGGTGACAATATTTTATTGGTTGCATCGATAGTGGACCTGACACACTCTAATTAAAAACACCAACAAAATCATGATACATCATTTTGTAAGCACAATTTTGTGACTTTATATTTACCCGAACTAAATATATTGAAAGTTAGTTATGTATTTTTGCCTTTTAATTACCTAAAAAGTAAATAAATTCATAGTATCGTTTATTTAAAAGCAAGACATTTATTTAAGAATTGAGATAGTATTTGTCTAAGCGGAGTATGAGGGGTAGAGTATAGTAGTAGATGAGAACAAATGAAAGGTGACACATGTCCATCACATTTATCATATTTTCCATAAAATTATAATGGTCATATAAATACAATTTAATATTTTTTAACGGTCATCAAACAAAGACCCATTTTATATATTTCGAATAATATCTTAAAATATGAAGTATTCTTTTTTATTTTTATTTTTATTTTGTCACATTAAGTTGATAAGAAATGTAATATGGCACAGATAACGAAGATGAATTAGCTGTAATCAGAGCATTGCCGTTAAGTTAACAATGGCAGATTGTTTAGTATTTAATAATTAAATTTAACATTGAATAATGATCAGATGAAGAAGGTCAAAGATGTAACAATAACAAAATATATTTATTTTACTTTGTAGGTCCGTCGTATACCAAACCTAACTACCCCTCAAATCAAGTCACCCACATGAAGATTTTATACATTTTATTCCTTGTCGTTCAACAAATGTTCTATTGCAAGAGAATGTAGTTTTAAATAAAAACCTCTAAATTAAAATATTAGACATTTTACATCTAACTTATAAGAAACATCTTAATATATTTGACTTTTCATATCTCAAGGAAATACATGAAATTGACTTTAAGTAATTTTACTTCAATATGTACTAATTACCCTTTGTCATGTAATAACAAGTGCATATTGAAATATAGCATGCATGAAGGTATTGATTATTATACATTAAAAAGTACTCATTCTCTGTCCTAAAATGATCATCACATTTTTTTTATCATTGCTACAAATAAGTTTAAATAATAATTTTAGATTGATTTGATTAGACTAATGAAAATTAAAATTTGTTATTGATACACCATCAACATTACTATCAATAACAAGTTTTAAATTTTCATTAAAATAATTAAATCAACCTAAATTTGTTACTCAAAGTTCATTAAGTAAATAAACAAAATGAGAAAATCATTTTGATACTGAGGAAATAATAAGAATCATTTTTTAAAATAGATACACATGTTAGCATGAAAGATTAACATACTTTACATAGTATTTCCAACATTTAAAGATTGAAATCTTTATATGAAATATATTAAAATAAAATAGTAATATTGGAGCTAAATAATGCAATATAATGCATTTGCTTCATAGTGAGATTTTTTTTAAAAGATATATTTTATATAATCTTATTCATGGAACCAATTAGGCAAATTATTTTGCTCAATTTTCACACACTTCAAATAATCACCTCATAAAAGGAGTCCAAAGATAGACATCACACCTTAGTTTAAGTCATATCATAATCTAAAGACTCACATAAAATCATCGTTGTTCGATCTTAATTTACAACACAAACAAAATTTAAAAACGCATTTCCAATAACTCAACTAATCATACTATATCCATGTATAAGTACAAATCCAACAAATAACCTAGAGAAGGAACCCAACTAGTGCAAAGATTAACATCAATTTTTTGCCGATTGCTATTTTTATTTTATTTTTGGAGTTTATTACCATATTTTGCCTAAGCTAACTCAACTCAAATAAAGATTGTTCCAACCAAACACTCTAATTCACGTTTGAGTCCAAACCTCGCAATGTGTGAGGTCTCGGGTTCGATCCCTTCCCATGCTTCTTAGGACATCATTATTATAAGGGGTAAGTGGGGAACCACTATCGATCCTCTTTAAAAAAAAAAAAAAAAAAAAAAAGAACAAAAATTTGCCTTAAGCACCAATTATTCCTAACCATTTTGTGACTTGTGAAAGACATAGAAATTGGAGTAAAGTGCCTTTTTGGTAGTCCTTTAATTTCAAAGTTGTCAATTTATGAGACAAATAATAGCAAATCTTGAACTTGGATTCTATACTTGGTTATAAAACAAATATTGATCTAAATTCCAATCATAGGAAATCAATCTAAATCTAATTCCTTTTATTATGATTAACAAACTCTATTTAAAAGCTTAATATTGTTGAAAGGAACATTAATACCTTCTTAAATTCACAAGGGGTGGACAAAGTCAAAATAACATTTGTTTAATTGTTTAAGCTCGTGATTTATGCAAAAGATTGACATGCACGACCAATTTAGCGACATAAATTGATGTCATTTTTCTATTGATGTTCCATTTGAATCATCTATCAAAATTCAATTTGATTAAATATTCAAAATCTAGACCATTCAAGCAATCTAATTATAATACGTCTAGCAACATGCACTCTGTATGATATTGTTTTTGCCAACCAAACATGCTTGTACAAATTCACTTTTATTCATAATTTTAACAATAGTCAAAATTATATTCAAAAAAAAAAAAAAAACAATAGTCAAAATTATTTATCGAATTACACTAAATGTAAGATAGTTAACTATAATATAATTGTACCTGTAATATAGAAAGATATAAATCCTAGCTTTTATAAAACACAGTCCCACCGCTTTTTCATTCATCTTACAAGATAATTGTATTTAAAAATTAACATAAAAATAATACTATTAAACAAAACATTGGTCATTTTTAAAATTTTCTTATTTATTTAAGTCAATCGGTTTAATTTGGCCTTGTGAACTAGACTAGCTTCTTACTCCATATGAGTGACACTGCATTTTAAAACATTTTATTTAGTGGTTTACCAAAATTTATACTACTACTACTACTACCTCCGTCTCAGACTAACTAAGGTTCTTATTTTCTTTTTTGTCTGTCACAGACTAAGGTTCTTATTTGCTTTATTACCTAAAATAGACCATGAGACCCACTTATCATTCTCACAACAAATACTCCTCACCCACTTTATCTCTCCTACTTTCTCTTACTTACTTTTTTATACACACAACATTTATTTTTTCTTAACCTCCGTATAAAGTCAAACTAAGAACCTTAGTTTGGGACGGAGAGAGTAAGTAGTACTTATTTTTAAGGAGAATGATATGTATAGTGAAAACTCAAAGTGAAAACTCATAGTGAAACACTGTAATTCGTTGGATTGTAATAAATGGTTGTGAACCCACTAATAAAAACTCATTAAACGGTTTAAATTGTTTCACTATGAGTTTTTCCTATGTGTATTACAATCCTATTTTTAATTAAAAAAGGATTGCTCAAAAAAAAAAAAAAAAAAAGGAAGTAATAAAAAGAAAATCCATACTCGTATACTCTACCCACTATTAACACCTTTTTCATTATTTCCCGTTCTTCATCTTCTTGCTTTGTGGACTGCTCTCTCTCTCAAATCAAACATTTTCAGCGTCAAAAACTGTTTGATTTCACTCCCTCAATCCAACGACGGAAATACCCAATTCCTGAAAAGCCACTCAACTTCAGTCCACAAAAACTTTTCTTTCCCATTTTCCCTCAATAACAATCACTCACATTCACTGTTAATCCCTCCAATTTTACATTCTCTTGCAATCAAATCAGCTCCGAAAGCCTAAACGGTTTAATTTATTTAACAATAATGCGAGAAATTTTGGTAATTTGCCGGTTGTTTCAGCCGATCTGGAACTTGCCGGCGACGTATTGATGGAGCCGCGCCGATGTATTTGCTTACTATTATTAATTACTAATTCATTTAATGGAGTTGAAGTTTCGGTGTAGCCGTTGTTGTGGTGTCGTCTCTTCTACAGGGAAATTCTGGACTAAGCTGCGATTTTCCGTTTTTGTTCTACAGGTAATTTGGTGTAAATACCCTCTGTAATTTTTGTAAAATATTTTCTTCCCGTTTCCCCAATTGTCTTTAGTGATAATTTAGGGTTTTACTTGAGCTTGTTAGCTCTTGGATACTGATACATGTTGGAAGTGAAAGGGAATTTTTCTTGAATTTACTTTATTCTCTTTACTGATAATCAAGTGGAGATTGTATATAAGTGACCAATTGGGGAATTTTTGTTGTTGGAAGTAACAAGGTCATTGCTTTTTTGAATTCTTCCATTGTATATACATATTTATGTTGAAGATTTCTGGTTTTATTTAAGCATTCCGTTTTGCGTTATCGGTTGCAAATATTGTTTTTGGTAGCTCTTCAATGCAACTGTTCTACCAGCTCATGGATTAGGTAAATTTTCTGGAAAATATTTTGCTTTCCATTTGGGTCTAAGCGCCTTTATACCCGTGAATACATTTGTTCATGGTGGCTTGATTAGGTTGCTTTTGCCAGAAATTTGATTTCTTTCCTTTTGGGTTTGAGGGGGTTTCTTTTTAATTGGTGTGGATAACTTTGAAATGGTGTCAGTAGTTTTCTTTGGATTGGGAAAAAACATTATCGAGATTTCAATCGTACATGTAGTGAATATTATTGAGCTCAATTAGGCATATGGGTTTCAAAGTTCGCTGCTTTGATTTGGTATGATCTCTTTTTAGTATATAATTTAGGGTTTCGACGAATAAAAGTTAACTTTGGGGATATGCTTTTTTTGTACTTGTTCAGATTATGCGGCGATAGTCCGTAATAATGATGATAAATTGAACTTTTCTTCTTTCAGATTCTGTTGATATTGGTATGGTTCGATGCTGGGCATGCGAAATCTCAAGAAAATCAATTGAATTGGCAAGGCCTGGATAAGGGTGGTGAAAACATTGTATCACATTCATGTATTCATGATCAGATAATTGAACAAAGGAAGAGACCTGGCCTCAAGGTCTTTTCCATTACTCCACAGGTCTATGAGGAATATAGTCCCTCGAATTCTCTAAACCATAGGGGAAGATCATTGCTTGGACTACCAACGACTTCTGAACAGTTAAAAGATGCAAAGCAACCCATTAGAATTTACTTAAATTATGATGCTGTTGGCCACTCACCTGATCGAGACTGCCGGAAAGTTGGCGATATTGTGAAGGCGAGTGTTCTCACTAAACTGTTTACTGTCAAAATTTTTAGATCTCGTATCTATTAGACTGATGTCTCCCTCATGATCTTATCTGCTTATTATTTAATGCCTTTCAGCTTGGGGAGCCTCCTGCAGCTTCCAATTTGGGTACTCCCTCGTGCAATCCTCATTACGATCCTCCAATTTTGGGTGACTGCTGGTACAACTGCACTTCAGATGATATAGCCGGTGAGGACAAAAGGCACCGTCTTCGAAAGGTTGTTCCTAGATTTTCCTTCCTTTAAATTTTGTCATTTTTTTCATATATATCTAAGGGATCTATGTTTAAAGTTGCTATCTGGATGAAAGTGCTTGGTACCATAAATGTATAACAGGCTTATTCTGCAAAACAGATCAATCTTGTGTGTTTGGATATGGATATTACAGATTTTAGTATCTTGAAGCCAAATCTCATGTTATATTATCAGTGCCACAGATAGTTTTGTTAATGCTCTTACCATAAGTTTTGTGAAGTGCAGGCTTTAGGGCAGACAGCAGACTGGTTTAGAAGAGCTTTAGCTGTTGAGCGTGTAAGAGGGAACTTGAGATTAAGCGGATATTCTGCTTGTGGACAAGATGGAGGTGTACAGCTTCCACGTGAATATGTAGAAGGTATTGCCATTGACAAGCTGACGTTATCATTCTCTCACTTTTTTTGTTTGACATCCTTGTATGCTGATTCTGGTCGGAGTACTGCTTTATTGGGTAAAAGGCACTGTAATCAGACAACTGGGAATTTATCATTTCGATCATTCTATTTGTTTTCCCGCGATCGCTAATAGTAGTGTTCGTTTTATCACACATGTCATGATCTTAAAGCAACTGCTCTTTTGTTTTTTGTTTGTTTATCTTCTCAGAGGGTGTTTCTGATGCGGATTTGGTTCTTTTGGTGACTACAAGACCTACCACGGGCAACACCCTAGCATGGGCAGTGGCATGTGAGCGTGATCAATGGGGTCGTGCAATTGCTGGTAATTATTTCAGACGGCTTTTTGTGGAGCAAAAGATACTCCCTCCGTCCCAGGTCAATGAGCACAGTTACTGTTGGGCACGATAATTAAGGAGTGAATTTATATATTCATAAGTATTGTGAGTGGAAAAAGAGGTTGTGAGTGTGATAGTGGGATATAATTGGCAAGTGGGACTCACAATTTAAGTGCGTGAGTATGACAAGTGGGGTAAGTTAAATATATTAATAATAAAAGATGTTCATCTTAGGAAGTAAGACTTATCAATGACACCTCCCGAATGGGTAAGTGTGCACATTGAGCTGGGATGGACGGAGTATATGGTAAGATGTGAAGGAACCTCAAGCCCATTTCGCTGATGGTATTTTTTTTGCAGGACACGTGAATGTCGCTCCTCGCCACTTAACTGCTGAAGCAGAAACTTACTATCTGCGACTCTCATACATGAGGTGAGTCTAATTTTCAGTCAGTAATAATAAAATAATGAAAGATTCTGTGGCTATTGGATTTGACACTTATGGTTATGGAGCATTTTTAGGTGATGCATGTTCTTGGATTTGACCCCCATGCATTCGCTCATTTTAGGGACGAACGGAAAAGGCGCCGTAGTCAGGTGAATATCTTTAGATTAAATTTTTAAATTGCCGTTCCTACCATTCAGCATATCATTTCTGAATTTGAGCTGCAAATCCTGCTATAGGTGTCCTGTTATGATTTCAGTGTTATCAAAATTAGTAGCACACGAGAGAGAAATAAAGTGTGGTTAGGATGGGGGTAGGGGGTTTGCTGTTTGCATGTGGCACAACATTTTGCATCATTGATTGACTTGTCAAGGCCTTTTTAAAACAGTGTTTTTCTTGTATACTCCCTCCTTTCCGCTTCAAGAATCCACGATAGAAAGTCAAACTTCTTAATTATGTACTCTTATGCCTTTGTATTATATGCTGAGCATGAACGAAAATAATGGATTTTTTTTTTTTTTATATATTTGTTGCTTAATTATTGAAAGTGAATTATTTAACTGATACGTGCCAAATTTATTGGTGTGCCTGCAATTCTTACACAACTTACTGCAATTGTAGGTTACTGCACAAGCCATGGATGAAAAGCTTGGAAGGATGGTAACACGTGTGGTTCTTCCACGTGTTGTCATGCACTCACGCCATCATTACGGGGTAGATAGTACTTTTGTTTGTTGAGTTGTTTCTCTTTAATATGTTCATTAAGAAAACCATCTAATGCTTGTTTAGATTGAGGATATCAATAGCAAGAACTTGAGAAAAGCCAGCAACTTGATAATTATTTCATTGGCAGGCTTACTCTGAAAATTTTACTGGTCTAGAGTTGGAAGATGGTGGTGGGCGTGGCACATCAGGTTGGTAATTTTGTTGTACTCTCTCTCCAAAGTGGAACTGTAATTTTCCTGCTCTAAGAACGATCAAGAATATTATATGCATGCCTATGAGTTAAACCTTCAATCATTTGTACCTTATTCAAACAAATAGCAAATCATTTACTAGTTGCAGTCAATGATAAAAATATCGGAACTTACAACAGGTTCCCACTGGGAGAAAAGGCTTCTGATGAATGAAATCATGACCGGCTCAGTGGATACAAGATCTGTAGTTTCAAAAATGACACTAGCTTTGCTAGAGGATAGTGGTTGGTATCAGGCAAACTATAGTATGGCAGACCGTCTTGACTGGGGCCGTAACCAAGGGACGGACTTTGTTACTGCTCCTTGCAATCTTTGGAAGGGGGCATATCATTGTAACACAACACAGTTATCTGGGTGTACATATAACAGGGAGGCTGAGGGTTACTGCCCAATTGTAAATTATAGTGGGGACCTTCCTCAGTGGGCCCGGTATTTTCCTCAAGCTAACAAAGGTGAGCCCTTAACATATTTCCACTCTTTTAGTTCTTGATGCGCATCATCGTTATGAAAGTTAAGATCTTAATCGGAGGGATTTTCCATGTTCTTGCATATTATTGCATGATTTCGCAGAAAACATTATGGAAATCTCATGGATTGAATGTGATTTCAGTGCTGTGGCTTAAAATAAGGTTTTAAACTCCCAACTTGATTATATGGGCATATCGTAATAATAGTCTAGATTTTTGCTTAAAGATAATCTGACCTTGCACTGGGTACTTTGAATTGGGGTGGATGGAGGCCTGACCAACATCAGCCTTGCCCCTCCTCCCTCCAATCCATTCCTTTATATATTTGTACTTGTTCATCAGCTTCTTTATTTGCCAAAAAAAGAGAGAGGAGAAATAGGTCTTTTTACTTGACCTGTAACATTATAAACTATGGTAATTCCCTATGGCATGAACAGTTAACAAGAAAAGTTAGTTGCTATGGGCAAATTTGGTTACGGACTATTAAACTGTTGCAATGAGTAAAGGAATGTCAACCTTGGAAGATAAATAGACTAGCAAAAGGATTAAAATTGTACTTTTATTTCTTGGCGATGAATTTTTTTGTTATCTGCATATTTTCCATTCATTGGTAGATGGGGACTTAATACTTCTTATTGACACAGTATCTGACTCTATGGCTTGTATGATTATGTGGGTGAATTATCTCATTCTGATACTCAAGTATGACATGCAAGTAACTCATACTCCTTTTTGTTTCAGGTGGGCAGTCGTCATTAGCTGATTATTGCACCTATTTTGTCGCTTATTCTGATGGTTCCTGTACAGACACTAACAGTGCTAGGGCACCTGACAGAATGTTGGGTGAAGTTCGGGGAAGTAACTCGAGGTGGGTTTCGTTCATTAAACCTTATAAGATTCCTCCATTTGTACCTCCATGGCTCCATCTGTGACTAATTTTCTATTTATAAATTGAAATAGGTGCATGGCCTCTTCATTAGTACGTAGTGGGTTTGTGAGGGGATCTATGACACAAGGAAATGGTTGTTACCAGCACAGATGTATAAATAAGACATTGGAGGTATGATTTGAAAGTTTATCTACTGCTTGTTTGGTTACTGTTATTTATTTACTTGCTGAATTATGCTGTATATTCTGATGGGCTGAAGCCAAACAGGATGGATGTTCTCTATACACGCTCTTCCTTTTATTCATTTGTTTTTTAATCTTTTGAATCCGGTGTGTCCCATTCAATTCCTGTCCGCTTTCTTTTGGAAATTATTTAGATTAAGCATGCAAATATCAGCATGTTATATCATTGTCTCAGTCCTGATACTTGCCTAACGTAGTGCGTTTACTTGTTGAAGATGAGATTTATATCTATTTGCATATATGGTCTCTGAAATTGTGTGCTTATTTTTTGAGATTTTCTTGGTATGTGCTCAACGTTTTTGTTAGGTTGCTGTTGATGGCCATTGGAAAGTGTGCCCGGAAGCTGGTGGACCAGTTCAATTTCCTGGCTTCAATGGTCAGTAAGCTATTCTATTTGTCCATATTTGCTCAATTTTTTATTTTTTTTTTCTGATTTTCTTTCTGCAGGTGATCTTGTTTGCCCAGCTTATCACGAACTTTGTAGCATAAACCATGTTCTGTATATGGGCAATGTCCCAATTCATGTAATTCCAATGGAGACTGTGTTGAAGGAAGGTGTCACTGCTTTCTTGGGTTTAATGGTCATGATTGTAGCAAACGTATGGCTCTCTTGCCACTTGGTCTTGTTCAGTTTTGAAGCTAAAATGACTTTGATTCCTTCCTCTTTTTCGATACTGATTAAGATAATTTTGCAGGCTCCTGTCCTAGCAATTGTAATGGAAATGGCAAGTGCCTCCAAAATGGTATTTGTGAATGTGCAAATGGGTTCACTGGGATTGATTGCTCAACTGGTAAGAGAGTTATACACGTCTTTGCATCTGGTTATGTTCACTTATTGAGACATTTATTGCTTATTATTGGGGATTGTCTTTTACTCCCTTCCCAAAATGATCTTCGTGTTTGACTATTCAAACAAGGACATCAGTTTCACTAGCATGCTATGCACTTTTAAGCCCAAATTGTAGAAATGAGAACCAATGAGAAATGACTAATGAGAAGTATTACTGTACATCAGAAGCAGCGGCGGACCCATTTTTTAAGTGGGTGCACAAATTACAGTATTACACTATAAAGCTTCAAAATGTAAAATGTGAAACAATATACTTGTAGTGGGACTCGACCCACAACCACAAGGTTAAACGCCTTGCATCTTACCCACTGAACCGGACAAACGATTTGAATATTTGATTAAGTGGGTGGACTTGCTCCCATATCCATAGCCTTGGGTTTGCCACTGATCAGGATCAGCAGTATACTGTTAAGTGAATATTTGAATATTTAGTAGCCCAAACCCAAATTGAAACTAGGCATCCTTTTCTACGCATAACCTTGTTCTATGGCTTTGTATGCAGCTGTTTGTGATGAACAATGCAGTCTTCACGGAGGGGTCTGTGATAACGGAGTCTGTGAGTTCCGATGCTCTGACTATGCTGGTTACACTTGCCGGAACAGTTCCACGCTTCTTGATAGTCTATCAACATGCAGAGACGTGCTAATGAACGATGCATATGGCCAACATTGTGCACCAAGCGAATCAAGTATACTGCAACAGCTAGAAGAAGTTGTTGTCATGCCAAACTACCACCGGTTGTACCCAAGCGGTGCTAGGAAGATTTTAAATATTTTCAGGGGACGGAACTGTGATAAAGTTGCCAAGCGGCTCGCCTGCTGGGTATAGTTGCTTATTAATTTCTCTACTAAAATTCTCCCTCCATCCCAAAACGATCTTCCCACTGATTTTTGGCGTTATTACGAATGAACTTTGAGCAATAATTTTGGGTTGATTTTATTATACTAATGAAAATCTAAAACTTGATATTGATACCCCATGAACGATACTATCAATAACAAGTTTTATATTTTCATTACGATAATCGAATGAACCTAATATCATTGCTTAAAGTTCATTCGTAGTAACGGCAAGAAAAATGAGAAGATCATTATGGTACGGAAGGAGTATAAAGTTACTATCTTTTTGTTTAGTTGTATCTGACTGGAGGTTTCATGTTAAATGTGAATGGTTCAGATATCCATCCAGAAGTGTGATAAAGATGGTGATAACAGGCTGAGGGTGTGCCATTCAGCGTGTCAGTCGTATAACTTAGCGTGTGGAGCATCGTTAGATTGTTCAGATCAAACCCTTTTCAGTGATGAGGATGAAGGGGAGGGTCTTTGCACTGGATGGGGTGAAATGGATTCATGGTTTTAATAACAGCAGCTTCCATTATATAGGTCGGGAATATATGTAAATTATAGGCCAGGTTTAGAGTTTTCCTCTAATGTAATTTTTTTTTAATAATTAATTTGTAGGAAAAGATGGCACGAAGTGCAGTCGCGATAGGATTAGGCAACCCAACCGAACCCAACCCAAGAGTTATTTGTATAATTGGGTTGGAAATGTTTATTGAGAAGCAGGCTCTCAAAGATGACAGCCCTATGTAGAGAAATCTCCCATGTAATGAAAAAAAAAAAATGGAAGAAAAAAGACAACTGCGTTATGTTGGCATGAATGAACAATGATGCTTATTGCACAAGGCCCATGAAGCAACCTTGTTTGTATTTTATTTTATGCCTTTTAATACATCATCGGTTTTCTTTTCAGTTCAACTGTATTATTTATTTATATTTCGAATGGAAACCACGGATGAGAGATCATTCAGTCATCAAAATCTTATGTTGTGATTCGCTTATGTTTAATTTTAGTTACAAATTGCAGTCACATCTATCTGTCCTTTTGCTCTCATAGACCCAGTGTAGTGCAGTTAAGATTTGGTCACATCCATAGTTGTCAATCCCGTAACTGCTCACTGGAACGGTACCACGTACTGGTACCGGACCGTTCCGAATGTACCGTACTTTTTTAATAATGTATAATATCGTATATTTTTTTTTGACAATTACCTAACATAACTTTTCAAATCCTATAAAACATAAATATTTTATGTATATTTGGTAAAACAACATTAATAAGTATAATAAAATCTAAACAAATGATTTTTTAAATAAATGATCATTTTAAATTTAAAAAAAATATTAAGTTGCGTTCCGCCGGGATGGTGTATACCGGCCGGTACGGACCGGTTTAGGCCGATATGAACTGGTACGGATCGGTTCAGGGCGGTACAAAAAACGGAACGGTGCATACTAAATCTCGCACGGTTTTTGACCGGAACGGTGCGTACCGGCCGGTACGGAACGGGATTGACAACTATGGTCACATCAGTTTGCCTAATTTTGAGTCAAATTTTGCTCTTGCCTTTTTTTTTTTTTTTTTTGGGAATACTACAGGGTTGAAATTTAATCAACCGACATTCATGAAAATGAGCAAACAAATAATTTACTACCCAGAAAACTACTCCCTCCGTCTCAAAATAAATGTCGTTTTGGAGTGTTTCACACATATTAAGAAATGTCATTAATGCATATGAAAAAATCCCAAATACCCCTAAAGTAATTCAACTACCTAGGCAATTAAATGGTTAGGTAAGAGATAGTTCACTATCATTATTAAGGGTATAATTGGTATAGAGCAATAAAAAAGCTTTGAAAATAGTGAAACGACAAGTATTTTGAGACAAAATTTAACTCCCAAAACGACATCTATTTTGAGAGGGAGGGAGTAATAATGAGTACTATATGCACTGTATCAACCTTAATTTACTCACAATTAATTTAAATAATGAGAGAGATTTCTTTAAATCAATAATCAAAAGTAATCATTTAATGTAAGACGTGACAAATCGTTTCAGCTACTGTTACTATCAAGTTCATGACCCGTTTGGACAAAACGTGATCAAGTAATCCGAACCAGTACACGTACACGTACTCGAAGCGTCGTCGTATGCATAACTGTACGCCGTCGGACATGCGTTCTTAAACATCATAGAGAACTGCGTCGGCGCACACGTATCCGGCGTCGAGTGATCGCCGGTGCAACAAAACTCCGGTGCATTGAATGCGTCACATGCGCTCTTACAAGCCACAACAGATCCACCGTCCACCACCTGAAGCTCCGCCGGACAGTTATTGTTGAGGTCCGTCAGGCACCCCGCGTACTGGCAGTTCCCGGTTCCACCGGACGGCTTTACGCCCATTCCGACATTGTATCCGTCGACGAGACTGACGTCGTAAAAGTCCTGATTACTGCTCCCGCCGGTGATGGTGAATTCCGCCAGGGTAACAGGCGGAGCGCCACCGCCTGTACACTTGATTGGACCGCCGCAGTCGCCGGTAACGCACTTGCCGTTGCCAGATTCGTCGAAATTGCAACCGGTTCGGGCCCAGAACCGGCCCGACCATCCGGGTGGAGCGGGAAATTGGACTGATGCGCGGGTGATAACTGGAATCCGCCGTCTCCGAGAACGGTGGCTCCGTTGCCGGAGAGAGTGCCGGGCCAAATTGTGTAACTGCAACTATTAAGAAGAGTGAAGACAGTAGCCGAAACATTACTTCCTGCACAAAATCAAATTATTACAAATTTCTCATTATGAGTGTGTCGGATGCTAATTAAGAAAAATTCTTTAGAAAACTTCAAATGAAAAAATGATTTAACGTTGTAATATGTAGTACGTACGTACCTAGGAAGAACAAAGCTAGGAGAAGAACTCTAACCGCCATTAAAACACACACACACACACACACTAACTCTGAGATGGGGAGGTAAGGAGGGGTGAAGTTTGTGATCGTGGAGAATAAGGTGCGAATTTACCGTTATTTATAGTTCCATGTTTAGGCTATTTCTGGAATTGTTGATTTTTCATTTTATTTTTATTTATTCTTTTGCTTTAGTTCCAAATGTGGAGTATTAATCTGGTTCTGAATGGAGAAATTGTAAAGGCAGTTGATGGACGAGAAAAACTAAAGTTACAAAACATGTGTATAAAATTTTGGTTACAATTAATGTTTAATATATCTACTCATTTATCTTAAACTGTATTTGTAACTAATAATTTGTAAACGGTTTTCATTTCTACAATTGTTCTTTCTGCTGGTGCGCTCTTTTAACTAATAGATTAATTATATTTATTGTGGGCCTCACAAACCTTCATCAACCAATTGGGGCGCTTTGATATCATCCTTTTTTTTTTTTTTCTCTCTAACTTCTGGGGGAGGGGGGATCGATCCCATGACCTCCAGGTTGGAAGCCATGAGCTCTGGCCACTAGGCTAAAGCCTGATGGTTTTTGATATCATCCTGACCCTATGTTACAAGGAAACAACGAAATAGAAGTAATAAATCTCGCGGTTTGACATGTTAAATTAGGTAACTTTTGGGTGGCAATAGTGTTTTTTTTTTTTTTTTGTGTGTGTGTGGGGGGGGGGGGGGGGGGGGGGGGGGGGGCCATAAATGAAGAGCAAAAAATTTAGTCGACGGTCAGGAATGCAAAGGTTATTTTGGCATTTTCTACTTTCAAGTAGTTGTCATGCAATTTTCTTTTATTTTCGGATCTCATATGCATGATAGAATGGATAAGGCGACAAATCTCAATTTCGACAATTTAGTTCATCCACTATAATACATTTGAGAAGATAAATGTTCACTCTGTCTCAAAATGAACAATACATTTGCTATTTATAGATAATTACTAATGTCCGTTTTATTTTCAATTTTATTCTTAATCAAGAGCAAATAAGTTTATTTTTTTAGCCATTCTTATTAGTACAGAGGGGTATAATTTTACAAGTGTACATTGGAATGTGGAAAATTTCAAGTGGAATGAGGAAAATTTCAAGTTGGACAAAATTTAATAGAAAATTGACATCCGTCTCATGACAAAATATTTTTATTATTTTGGATGTCCACTGGAAAGTATCATGTTTTCAAAATGTAAAATATATAATACTTTTTTATAATTATCTTCTTACTATTCTCTACCTCACTTTCTCTCCACTACCCATTCACAATACTTATTTTTAAAAAAAATATTTTTCCTTAATTACCATTTTTAAAGCAAACGAGTAATTTGTTAAGAGACGGGGATGTACGGAAACAACTCCCAACTGGAATCAATACTGAGATTTAGTTTTTACCATTTTGTGATGCTTGCTTTGAGGCAAAGGAAGGGTCTACCGTCCTTTGTGAAATGGCATTCAAGCCTGGTGGCCAGAGTTCATGGCTTCCAACCTGGAGGTCATGGGTTCGATCCTCCCCTCCCCCCAGAAGTTAGAGAGAAGTTTTTCTCTCCCTAGGATTTGTCTCCTAGGCGCTTCTGCTGATGATTATGTATTGAGTTCAACTATGAATTAAATTTGAAAAAAAAAAAAAAAAAAAAAAATGTGGCCTCAATTATGCCATCAAATGTTGGCCTAAATTTAGGGTTGATTACTTTATCTACAAGTACATATATATATACAACCACTCCTGTGATTTTACATGCTGACAATACTCTGTCTCACAAATTTTAGTTCCTTCATTTTATTCTTCCGTAGATTACTAAAATTAGTACAATCTCTCAGTCAGCACTGCGTCTACGCCACATACACATATCCGAAAAGTGTTCACATATGAGCGGTCATACAAACTCTATCTTTTCTCGACATATTTTTTTTATGTTTCATAACTGATCATCTTAAAACAAACATGCATATGAATGAATTATACCATCAAACAAGTTTGTTTCGCACACACAACCGAGATAAAGAAAGAGATTAAATAGTAAGATGACCTAAAACTCAATTGACAAATGTTCCTACCAAAATGTATTTTTGTAACCTAATCCATTGATGAAACATAAACTAATTGTCCTTCTTCATTCAGGTGAAAGAGTGAGTGATTAAAATGAATCAACTGCTTTACTTTTGTTGTTCTATTCAGTTGAATTCTTTATGGAGAATGTGCCCTACTCCATTTCAGAGTAGGTTTTATCCATGCAAGTATTGTTAACAAACCTAACCCTAACACAACCCCCTCCACTTCTTTTTTATCTTCACACATCATTTTGCACATGCAACCACCCTTCTTCTCACTTTTATAACATTATCCCCACACAAAAAGATTCCAACCCAACCAGGAATGCAAATACTCACTCCGTTCTAAAAAAAAAAGGTAAAAAATAATACTCCCTCCGTCCCCGACTAAGGTTTTTAGTTTGACTTTACACGGAGATTAAGAAAAAGTAAATGTTGTGAGTAAGAAAAAGTAAGTAAGAGAGAAAGTAGGAGAGATAAAGTGAGTATGGAGTTTTTGTTGTGAGAATGACAAGTGGGTCCCATGGTCCATTTTAGGTAATAAAGCAACTAAGAACCTTAGTCTGTGACAAACCAAAAAGGAAAGTAAGAACCTTAGTCTGAGACGGAGAGAGTAATAAAAGATCTCAGATGAAGAATTTATTTTTCATGGTCACTTCTCAGATTTCAGTTAACAAGTATTGTTAATTGAATAGTCTCTTTGGGATAACATATGTTTGTGATTTGTATATAATTGTTTATGGAAGGATACTGAGCGCTGTAACAGCAGTAGGATGGTTGTACTACATATGAAATGAAGAGCAATTTCGAACATTCATTTTGGGACGAAGAGAGTACAAGATAATAGCCTACACTAAAGATTTTGAACCAAATAGAAGAGAAAAAGGACAGATATGTAAAAATAGAAGTAAAAGCTAGTAAAACTACCAAGCACTTGAATCTTTTCAACAATCACGCGGTACACTTGCTTTCCAATGCCAGTATCTCCTCTAGAGGGATAGTGATAGGCTAAATCGCACACCTACTGTAACGCCCATCCTTATATCGTTAAATATTTGACATATTTGTTAAATACTTGAACTTGCATATTATGTGTTAGTTTGACTTGGGTTACATTTTTAACTACTTAAAATAGTTAAGGTGGTTAAATGTCTAGTTTTGACTTTTGGGTCATTTGTGGAAATTTGACTTTAGGGGTCTTTTTGTTAAAAGTGAAACTTGAGGGGCCTAAGTGTCATTCTTTGAAAGTTTAAGTTTATCTTTGGGTTTCCTTCTCTGAGAAATCATTTCTCCCCAAATTCATTACGTACACTCCCTCTGTTTCAAAGCTAGGGTTAAAAGTTTTCCCTATTCCCGACTCCTCGAGTTTAATTATCCTCCGTTCTTGATTCCGATCCCGGATTAATATTCGTGGCGTTGAATAGAGCGTTCCAGGCCGAACAGAAATAAGTTTGGGTCAACTTGAATTTTGACTAGGTAAGTTATTAGCTCCCCCTTACTTGTAATAACATGCATAAATGTTATTCTCGATACTTGTGAATGTTAATTTGTGTTTGGGGTGATTTTTGTTGGTACTTGTAAATTTGGGACAAAGGGAGTAATAATCCTCTGTGTAAATGGTGAAAGAACTTGGAAATACTAGTTTACTCATGTTATACCTTTTGTAGGTTGTGAAATTGTTAGTAAAAAGTTACTCCTACGTTTGGGACGGAAAATATTTCAACCTGGGAAAGAATGAAAATTTCGCATTTAGTACACTGTGCGACCGCACAAAAATGATGAGTGTGCGACCGCACATCTTTCTGAAGGGTTTTTCAAAGAAAGTGACCTGCTTGTGTGCGGCCGCACAGTCCATTTTGGGCGACCGCACAGTTATCTGAAAAAACAAAGATTTTGTTTAAAGTTTGTATAAGTTGGAAGTAACCCTAGTTAAGGTATATAACCTTAATATATGATGTCCTAGCAAGTGTTGTGATACTTTAGGGGCATCAGACTTGTCTTAAACATGTATACTCATTGAATTACAATGAGAACATAAGTATAAGAGTAGTATCTCTTCTTTATGTCTTGAAAGTGCTATGAACAAGCACTAATGTGTTATACTTGTTGTGAATCCAATGATTGTGCACCTTAGGGGCATTAGAATAAGGTCTTAGACTTGAACATCCTAATAATAGGATTGGGATTTTGTGAGAGTAAATGTATAACTCTTATACTTGTTTGAATGTCCAAAGATTGGAAGTTATAGCTTGAAGTATAAGACCTTAAAAGCTTGTACGTGATTTGAACATCCAAAGAATGGATTAAGACTTGAATATAAGATAATAAAATCTTGTACTTGACTTGACACCAATACATATGTATGGTAGTGAACTAGAAAGTGCTATAAGTAAGCACTAACGTGTATGAGACATGTTCTTGTTGTGTATGTGCAAACATTGCATACATTTTCTTGATACAAGGTGACTTCTTGATTACTTGAAGCATGTTCCTTGTTGAGCTAGTCCCACTACTTTTGATTAGTTCCTCTCCCGTAGTTCAAGTAAATATCTACTTGTACTTTCTTGTGTGAGTCCAGCTGGTTCTCCTTGCTTGTTCGAAAATGTATAGGTTCACGCTTGTCGCGAGAGCTGGGGTTTAAGTGACAATCGGGTCCCTATGTATTTCCGCCCGACCCCTTACTACCGGCCATAGTAAGGGCATAGCTTCCTTAGTTGGAGCAATAAGCCTGACTTAAGTGAATGCTAAACTCCGTCCTGAACACCTCGTGAATAATCATGAGTACTGATATTGAGAATGACACGGTTACCGGGTCTTCTGATATATACTGAATAATCAGTTCTGTTATTGATCGTGATTGTCAAAGTAATACAAGCTGCGACAACAATGGTATTCTTGGGAGGAATAAGGAAGGAAGCAATATCCTTATAACTTGCTTGATTAGCTTTATGTGCTACTTGATGAGTGGATTATCCTCTCATATACTTGTTACTTGATGATACTTGATATATGATTACTTAAGTATCTACTTGAATTGCATGATAACATGTCATGTAGTTGCATCTAATAGCTTACTGAGATTTATCTCACCCTTTATTTGTTCCCCCCCCCCCCAGGAAAGGAAGGATAGTGCGCAGTGAGGCTCGACATAGTTGGGAGCTTGCTTCGCAGGTCGTGATTATTTTGGGGTAGACAGTTCTTGTTGTCACTAGACATCTTGTATAGTACTCTTAATGCCAGCTTATGTGCTAGGCATGTTTCCGCTGCGTATGTATTAAGTTTGGTTTTAAATTTTCTTGTCTAGAACTCGTGTTGTGAGCTAGTATAGCTCCTTACTCTAGAATATATATATCATGTCAATTTGTTAATCAAATGTCATTAAGTTTCCTGTTAAGTTTCTTGTTCCTCGTTCAGCACCCCCATCCAGGTTCGAGGTTCTATTAAGGGATCCCGGGACCTGGGGGCGTGTCACCTACAAATTAAACCTGGACCAGGTTCTAAAAATGTAGCTAGGGCAAGTCCAGAGTCGATCCACGAAGAACGGTTATTTATTTACGAACAGTCACTTGACCAGATTGGGGGAAAATTATAATTATTAAATCCTAAGAACATAAATTAAACTAAATATGAACAAAAACAATAATTAAAGAATACTTCAGATTTGTTTCCGTCCCCACCTTTTTAATCAATTATCATCGGTACATCAATTCACTTTTAACTCTATTCACTTGATCCGAGATTTATTTTAATCTCTGTTTCTTCTTTCAGATTAGTTACTAGCAGTGGCACACTCACTAGAAACCCTAACTAATGAATTAATCTAACTGGCACAGTATAGATTGCAAAATTAATTGATTCAAGATTTAAGAAACTAAGATCAAGAACACTTTCTATTTATTAAAATAGATAATTGCTTAATTTTACCCTAATCACAATTTACCATGGCACATGCATAAATCATGAAATTGCTACAGTGAAAACCCTAATTCTGGCACAGAACAGAGAATTCTAGCAAAGATCCAATCACAAAGATAAAAAATTGATCAGGTTTATAAACCCTAGTAATGGATCTAGAATTAAGAACAAGTAAAATTATGAATAGGAATAAAAATTGTGACAGAAAAATACCTCAAATTGATAAAAGATGGTTCGAGATTCAAACCCAAAGCTTGGGTTTTAGTTCCTCATATGGAGCTTTGAAATCTCCATGGAAGAAAAATAAAAACTAGATCTAAATTTATTGTGGAAGTCTCCCCTTTAAAACAAAATAAAAACCTAAAATTATTGTGCTCTAGAATCAGCCTCCTAACAATAAAAACAAAACCTAGTTTTATATCTAGAATAAGTCCTAAAACAATCAGGAAAAATAAAAGGAAAAAATGAAAAACAAATCAAAAGATGCTGCCAGGACACGCTCGCCAGATTCGTTTACGCGTCTGGAGTATAGAGCACGCGCCAAGTCCGCCGTCTTTCACGCCTCGTTCCTGAAAGCGCGACTCGTGCGCGAATTAGCCGCTCCTGATGCGTGTAGGTGAGTCGTGCAATTCTCCCCACTCATGTTGGGCCGCTCCGTCTGGGCTCGCCTTCTTGATCTTCATGCTTGGGTCTCTTCATGGTGATTTGCCGTCTTGCAAACTTGGGCCATTTTTGCTTGAGTTGATGGGTGGAACTTGGACATGGCCATTCCTTCAATCACTAATATTTAATTCTTTTGGCCAGCCCTTGTGGCACAAAAATTGGGTACTTGTGGCACAAGGACTGAGTGAAATTCTTCAATCCCTCTATCTCCTCATTAAACTTGGGCATTTACATTTAAATTCCATTTTGGAGTTTCTTTTGAATAATAAAATATCTAATTTGGGTAAAAATATTAAAATACTAAAATATCCCCCAAATTACAATTAAACCCCAAAATACATAATTGCCCAAAATTACATAAAAACTATCTAAAATACATAAAATTCATATTTTAAGCTCATAAAATCCTAGGAATAAAGTGTATCAAATCCGTCTCATCAGATAGTCCTGTCAAGGATTAGAGAAAGAGATAGTCGGAGCCAATCATACATGGAGAGAGATAATTGATATGAGAGACTCAAATAATATTGTATGAATGACTCAAGTATTATTGATCATATGAGTAGGGTATTTATACAAGAGGATGGAGTACTCTCCAAGCTATTCTAGACTATTTCTAGACTATTCTAAATTACATAAGAAAAGGAAATAGTAATCCTAATATGAAAGTAAATAATACAATGTCTAGGAAATATATAATTCTAACTATAGAAGGATTCTAATATCCTTAATATGCTCCCGCAAGATGGACGACCGATAGGAGAGTCCAATCTTGAAAGTAATGAGATGAACCGGGATTGATGAAGCGAGTTGATTTGATGTCGTCGCAAGACGGGCTTTGGCACTTTTACGTCGCGAGACGGTCTTTGGCACTTTTACGTCGCGAGACGGTTTTATGTGTTGGTCGCTACAAAGGCGGAGTTGCTGCTACAAAGGCAAAAGATTGGTTTCTACTAAGGCAAAAGTTGGTTGCTACAAAGGCAAAGTTGGTTGCTACTAAGGAAAAATTGGTTGCTACTAAGGCAAAAGTGATTGCTACTAAGGCAAAAGTTGGTTGATACAAAGGCAAAGTTGGTTGCTACAAAGGCAAAAGTGATTGCTACTAAGGCAAAAGTTGGTTGCTACAAAGGCAAAGTTGGGGGTATGGTTTGAGGGATTAGTTGGGTAGTGAGTGAGTGGGTTTAATACTTTTGAGGGAGAGGCTGGGGTTTTGGTAGTGAAGGAAGTGGGCTGAGTTTTGGTGGTGGGGGCTGCGGGGTGTAATAGGTTTTGTGTGTGACCATGAAAGAGAAGAAGATTTCATGGTTGAAGGGGACATGGCAGAGCAAAATAAAACTAACAAAAACTGGCAGAAGCAATTTTACGTTAAGTGTTGTGGTGGAAGCTTAAGGTTTTGGCGGAGAAGTCCCATTATGGATCATAGCTCTGATACCATGTCAAGGATTAGAGAAAGAGATAGTCGGAGCCAATCATACATGGAGAGAGATAATTGATACTCGTTCCAAAATAATCTTTACACTTTTTCATCGTTACTACAAACAAATGAACTTTGAGCAAGGATTTTAAGTTGATGTAACTATCCTAATAAAAATCAAAAACTATAAATAATATTATTAATGGTGTATCATTACAAGTTTTGAAAGTTTTATTAGTATAATTAAATCAAACCAAAATTATTGCTCAAAGTTCATTCGCAGTAACGACCAAAAAAGTGAGAAGATTATTGAAAGGACTAAAACGAGATAGTTTATAAGGATTGCTCGGATCTCGACCCATTGGGCCAACCGAGCCCAACACTTCCAAAAGCCCATGGGAGGCCTTATAAATGGTTCAGCTCGTATGGACCTCTCTCCCAGCTCGTTATAACCGAGCTGGGGAAAACCCATCTTTAGCCTTCTTGAAAGAATCATCAAGAGTATCATCGGGAAAAGTTGTTGAGGAACTCCAGCTCGGTTCCATCGAGCTGGACTCAAACGTCACAGACCAACCTGGCGTAACCGAGCTCGACTGTTAGGTGATCCACACAACGCCTCCATACTTTCACAATTGATGGAATCCCGGCCCAGTTAATAACCTTGGCCCGCAAAGATTAGGGCGACCTAATTTGGATAAGGTGACATCACCTTATGAGGATATACCCAAATCCCTAGATTTTAGGGATTGGATCTTGAGGAGCAAGCTAGACTCATATAAATAGGGGTATCAAACCCTAAAAATGAGGTTCATGTTCTCTCTCCTAGCTCTCTCTTCATTCTACTAATTTTCTTTCAAAGAACTCCTAACTCATTCTCACACCGGAGAGCCTTAGACGGTAAATCCTCGGCCAAGCCCACGTGCGTTCTTGTTTTCAGGTTCTAGCAAAGCAATCCATGGATCCGGCACATTGATCCCATATTTGGCTCGATCAATTATTTTGACGGAGGGAGTAAGTAATAGTCACATGCATCATAAACTGCGCATGCAATAGAAAGAAGAGAGGATAGATAATGTCATGGCAGGATTAGCAGAAATAGTAAGGTAAGGGCTCTGAAAGGAACGACCGATTGAGGAGGAAACGGGCTGGAAGTCCGACCTAACACGCCCCGACCTTCACATACTGAACGAACCCAGGTCGAACCTGGATATTATTAGCTCGGTTGAACCGAGCTGGGAGGTCGCAGCCAAGAGGAACCGAGTAAGGATTCCGAAGACCAACCGTTTCTATTGACTCTCAGATCGTTGGACGAGCTGACCACGATAACCAAGATTACTCTTCATCGGTGCCCACGGACACACCTGACTCGAGGTCGGACCTCGCGGAATGTTTACTCGGTCAACGAGATGGACTTGTATCTGACGCCGCCATGATTGGAAGAATAGGAGGCCAGGCCCAATTCGCCGGTTAGACCCATTTATGACTTCTAGAAGCGTTGCCCTAATACAAACATGATGAGTCATAGATGTGGATAAGTACAAATCCCTACGTCAAGGAAGGAATCTAGGTGACAAGGCATGGATTCTGGGGTATATATAGCACCCTCATTCAGCTGGAGGAAGGTTAAGCTCTCTAACCTCATTCTTTCTCTCCAGACTTCACACCTAGGCAGACTAACTCATTCTCACGCCGGAGGGCCTTCGCCGGTGAAGCCCCGGCTGATGAGTTAACGTTTGTTCATCCCTTTCAGGCTAACAGGCATCCAGAACTATCTAAAATACATAAAATTCATATTTTAAGCTCATAAAAATCCTAGGAATAAAGTGTATCAAATCCGTCTCATCAGATAGTCCTGTCAAGGATTAGAGAAAGAGATAGTCGGAGCCAATCATACATGGAGAGAGATAATTGATATGAGAGACTCAAATAATATTGTATGAATGACTCAAGTATTATTGATCATATGAGTAGGGTATTTATACAAGAGGATGGGAGTACTCTCCAAGCTATTCTAGACTATTCTAGACTATCTAAATTACATAAGGAAAAGGAAATAGTAATCCTAATATGAAAGTAAATAATACAATGTCTAGGAAATATATAATTCTAACTATAGAAGGAATTCTAATATCCTTAATATGCTCCCGCAAGTGGGACGACCGATAGGAGAGTCCAATCTTGAAAGTAATGAGATGAACCGGATTGATGAAGCGAGTTGATTTGATGTCGTCGCAAGACGGGCTTTGGCACTTTTACGTCGCGAGACGGTCTTTGGCACTTTTACGTCGCGAGACGGTTTTATGTGTTTGGTCGCTACAAAGGCGGAAGTTGCTGCTTACAAAGGCAAAAGATTGGTTTCTACTAAGGCAAAAGTTGGTTGCTACAAAGGCAAAGTTGGTTGCTACTAAGGAAAAATTGGTTGCTACTAAGGCAAAAGTGATTGCTACTAAGGCAAAAGTTGGTTGATACAAAGGCAAAGTTGGTTGCTACAAAGGCAAAAGTGATTGCTACTAAGGCAAAAGTTGGTTGCTACAAAGGCAAAGTTGGTTGCTACTAAGGCAAAATTGGTTGCTACTAAAGCAAAAATGATGCTACTAAGGCCAAAAGTTGGTTGCTACAAAGGCAAAGTTGGGGGTATGGTTTGAGGGATTAGTTGGGTTAGTGAGTGGGTTTAATACTTTTGAGGGAGAGGCTGGGGTTTTGGTAGTGAAGGAAGTGGGCTGAGTTTTGGTGGTGGGGGCTGCGGGTGTAATAGGGTTTGTGTTGTGACCATGAAAGAGAAGAAGATTTCATGGTTGAAGGGGACATGGCAGAGCAAAATAAAACTAACAAAAACTGGCAGAAGCAATTTTACGTTAAGTGTTGTGGTGGAAGCTTAAGGTTTTGGCGGAGAAGTCCCATTATGGATCATAGCTCTGATACCATGTCAAGGATTAGAGAAAGAGATAGTCGGAGCCAAATCATACATGGAGAGAGATAATTGATACTCGTTCCAAAATAATCTTTACACTTTTTTCATCGTTACTACAAATGAAACTTTGAGCAAGGATTTTAAGTTGATGTAACTATCCTAATAAAATCAAAAACTCATAAAAAATATTATTAATGGTGTATCATTACAAGTTTGAAAGTTTTATTAGTATAATTAAATCAAACCAAATTATTGCTCAAAGTTCATCGCAGTAACGACCAAAAAGTGAGAAGATTATTGAAAGGACTAAAACGAGATAGTTTATAAGGATTGCTCGGATCTCGACCATTGGGCCAACCGAGCCCAACACTTCCAAAAGCCCATGGGAGGCCTTATAAATGGTTCAGCTCGTATGGACCTCTCTCCCCAGCTCGTTATACCGAGCTGGGAAAACCCATCTTTAGCCTTCTTGAAAGAATCATCAAGAGTATCATCGGGGAAAAGTTGTTGAGGAACTCCGCTCGGTTCCATCGAGCGGACTCAAACGTCACAGACCAACCTGGCGTAACCGAGCTCGACTGTTAGGTGATCCACACAACGCCTCCATACTTTTCACAATTGATGGAATCCGGCCAGTTAATAACCTTGGCCCGCAAGATTAGGGCGACCTAATTTGGATAAGGTGACATCACCTTATGAGGATATACCCAAATCCCTAGATTTTAGGGATTGGATCTTGAGGAGCAAGCTAGACTCATATAAATAGGGGTATCAAACCCTAAAAATGAGGTTCATGTTCTCTCTCCTAGCTCTCTCTTCATTCTACTAATTTTCTTTCAAAGAACTCCTAACTCATTCTCACACCGGAGAGCCTTAGACGGTAAATCCTCGGCCAAGCCCACGTGCGTTCTTGTTTCAGGTTCTAGCAAAGCAATCCAGGGATCCGGCACATTGATCCCATATTTGGCTCGATCAATTATTTTGACGGAGGGAGTAAGTAATAGTCACATGCATCATAAACTGCGCATGCAATAGAAAGAAGAGAGGATAGATAATGTCATGGCAGGTATTAGCAGAAATAGTAAGGTAAGGGCTCTGAAAGGAACGACCCGACTTGAGGAAAGGGCTGGAAGTCCGACCTAACACGCCCCGACCTTCACATACTGAACGAACCCAGGTCGAACCTGGATATTATTAGCTCGGTTGAACCGAGCTGGGAGGTCGCAGCCAAGAGGAACCGAGTAAGGATTCCGAAGACCAACCGTTTCTATTGACTCTCAGATCGTTGGACGAGCTGACCCACGATAACCAAGATTACTCTTCATCGGTGCCCACGGACACACCTGACTCGAGGTCGGACCTCGCGGAATGTTTATCGGTCAACGAGATCGGACTTGTATCTGACGCCGCCATGATTGGAAGAATAGGAGGCCAGGCCCAATTCGCGGTTAGACCCATTTATGACTTCTAGAAGCGTTGCCCTAATACAAACATGATGAGTCATAGATGTGGATAAGTACAAATCCCTACGTTCAAGGAAGGAATCTAGGTGACAAGGCATGGATTCTGGGGTATATATAGCACCCTCATTCAGGGAGGAAGGAGCTCTCTAACCTCATTCTTTCTCTCCAGACTTCACACCTAGGCAGACTAACTCATTCTCACGCCGGAGGGCCTTCGCCGGTGAAGCCCCGGCTGAGTTAACGTTTGTTCATCCCTTTCAGGCTAACAGGCATCCAGAACTATCTAAAATACATAAAATCATATTTAAGCTCATAAAATCCTAGGAATAAAGTGTATCAAATCCGTCTCATCAGATAGTCCTGTCAAGGATTAGAGAAAGAGATAGTCGGAGCCAATCATACATGGAGAGAGATAATTGATATGAGAGACTCAAATAATATTGTATGAATGACTCAAGTATTATTGATCATATGAGTAGGGTATTATACAAGAGGATTGGAGTACTCTCCAAGCTATCTAGACTATTTCTAGACTATTCTAAATTACATAAGGAAAAGGAAATAGTAATCCTAATATGAAAGTAAATAATACAATGTCTAGGAAATATATAATTCTAACTATAGAAGGATTCTAATATCCTTAATATGCTTCCGCAAGATGGACGACCGATAGGAGAGTCCAATCTTGAAAGTAATGAGATGAACCGGATTGATGAAGCGAGTTGATTTGATGTCGTCGCAAGACGGCTTTGGCACTTTTACGTCGCGAGACGGTCTTTGGCACTTTTACGTCGCGAGCGAGACGGTTTTAGTGTTTGGTCGCTACAAAGGCGGAGTTGCTGCTACAAAGGCAAAAGATTGTTTCTACTAAGGCAAAAGTTGGTTGCTACAAAGGCAAAGTTGGTTGCTACTAAGGAAAAATTGGTTGCTACTAAGGCAAAAGTGATTGCTACTAAGGCAAAAGTTGGTTGATACAAAGGCAAAGTGGTTGCTACAAAGGCAAAAGTGATTGCTACTAAGGCAAAAGTTGGTTGCTACAAAGGCAAAGTTGGTTGCTACTAAGGCAAAATTGGTTGCTACTAAAGCAAAAATGATTGCTACTAAGGCAAAAGTTGGTTGCTACAAAGGCAAAGTTGGGGTTATGGTTTGAGGGATTAGTTGGGTTAGTGAGTGGGTTTAATACTTTTGAGGGAGAGGCTGGGGTTTTGGTAGTGAAGGAAGTGGGCTGAGGTTTGGTGGTGGGGGCTGCGGGTGTAATAGGGTTTTGTGTGTGACCATGAAAGAGAAGAAGATTTCATGTTGAAGGGGACATGGCAGAGCAAAATAAAACTAACAAAAACTGGCAGAAGCAATTTTACGTTAAGTGTTGTGGTGGAAGCTTAGGGTTTTGGCGGAGAAGTCCCATTATGGATCATAGCTCTGATACCATGTCAAGGATTAGAGAAAGAGATAGTCGGAGCCAATCATACATGGAGAGAGATAATTGATACTCGTTCAAAATAATCTTTACACTTTTTTCATCGTTACTACAAATGAACTTTGAGCAAGGATTTTAAGTTGATGTAACTATCCTAATAAAAATCAAAAACTATAAATAATATTATTAATGGTGTATCATTACAAGTTTTGAAAGTTTTATTAGTATAATTAAATCAAACCAAAATTATTGCTCAAAGTTCATTCGCAGTAACGACCAAAAAAGTGAGAAGATTATTGAAAGGACTAAAACGAGATAGTTTATAAGGATTGCTCGGATCTCGACCCATTGGGCCAACCGAGCCCAACACTTCCAAAAGCCCATGGGAGGCCTTATAAATGGTTCAGCTCGTATGGACCTCTCTCCCCAGCTCGTTATAACCGAGCTGGGGAAAAACCCATCTTTAGCCTTCTTGAAAGAATCATCAAGAGTATCATCGGGGAAAAGTTGTTGAGGAACTCCAGCTCGGTTCCATCGAGCTGGACTCAAACGTCACAGACCAACCTGGCGTAACGAGCTCGACTGTTAGGTGATCCACACAACGCCTCCATTACTTTTCACAATTGATGGAATCCCGGCCCAGTTAATAACCTTGGCCCGCCAAAGATTAGGGCGACCTAATTTGGATAAGGTGACATCACCTTATGAGGATATACCCAAATCCCTAGATTTTAGGGATTGGATCTTGAGGAGCAAGTAGACTCATATAAATAGGGGTATCAAACCCTAAAAATGAGGTTCATGTTCTCTCTCCTAGCTCTCTCTTCATTCTACTAATTTTCTTTCAAAGAACTCCTAACTCATTCTCACACCGGAGAGCCTTAGACGGTAAATCCTCGGCCAAGCCCACGTGCGTTCTTGTTTTCAGGTTCTAGCAAAGCAATCCATGGATCGGCACATTGATCCCATATTTGGCTCGATCAATTATTTTGACGGAGGGAGTAAGTAATAGTCACATGCATCATAAACTGCGCATGCAATAGAAAGAAGAGAGGATAGATAATGTCATGGCAGGTATTAGCAGAAATAGTAAGGTAAGGGCTCTGAAAGGAACGACCCCTTGAGGAAACGGGCTGGAAAGTCCGACCTAACACGCCCCGACCTTCACATACTGAACGAACCCAGGTCGAACCTGGATATTATTAGCTCGGTTGAACCGAGCTGGGAGGTCGCAGCCAAGAGAAACCGAGTAAGGATTCCGAAGACCAACCCGTTTCTATTGACTCTCAGATCGTTGGACGAGCTGACCACGATAACCAAGATTACTCTTCATCGGTGCCCACGGACACACCTGACTCGAGGTCGGACCTCGCGGAATGTTTACTCGGTCAACGAGATCGGACTTGTATCTGACGCCGCCATGATTGGAAGAATAGGAGGCCAGGCCCAATTCGCGGTTAGACCCATTTATGACTTCTAGAAGCGTTGCCCTAATACAAACATGATGAGTCATAGATGTGGATAAGTACAAATCCCTACGTTCAAGGAAGGAATCTAGGTGACAAGGCATGGATTCTGGGGTATATATAGCACCCTCATTCAGCTGGAGGAAGGTTAAGCTCTCTAACCTCATTCTTTCTCTCCAGACTTCACACCTAGGCAGACTAACTCATTCTCACGCCGGAGGGCCTTCGCGGTGAAGCCCCGGCTGAGTTAACGTTTGTTCATCCCTTTCAGGCTAACAGGCATCCAGAACTATCTAAAATACATAAAATTCATATTTTAAGCTCATAAAATCCTAGGAATAAAGTGTATCAAATCCGTCTCATCAGATAGTCTGTCAAGGATTAGAGAAAGAGATAGTCGGAGCCAATCATACATGGAGAGAGATAATTGATATGAGAGAACTCAAATAATATTGTATGAATGACTCAAGTATTATTGATCATATGAGTAGGGTATTTATACAAGAGGATGGAGTACTCTCCAAGCTATTCTAGACTATTTCTAGACTATTCTAAATTACATAAGGAAAAGGAAATAGTAATCCTAATATGAAAGTAAATAATACAATGTCTAGGAAATATATAATTCTAACTATAGAAGGATTCTAATATCCTTAATATGCTCCCGCAAGATGGACGACCGATAGGAGAGTCCAATCTTGAAAGTAATGAGATGAACCGGATTGATGAAGCGAGTTGATTTGATGTCGTCGCAAGACGGGCTTTGGCACTTTTACGTCGCGAGACGGTCTTTGGCACTTTTACGTCGCGAGACGGTTTTATGTGTTTGTCGCTACAAAGGCGGAGTTGCTGCTACAAGGCAAAAGATTGGTTTCTACTAAGGCAAAAGTTGGTTGCTACAAAGGCAAAGTTGGTTGCTACTAAGGAAAAATTGGTTGCTACTAAGGCAAAAGTGATTGCTACTAAGGCAAAAGTTGGTTGATACAAAGGCAAAGTTGGTTGCTACAAAGGCAAAAGTGATTGCTACTAAGGCAAAAGTTGGTTGCTACAAAGGCAAAGTTGGTTGCTACTAAGGCAAAATTGGTTGCTACTAAAGCAAAAATGATTGCTACTAAGGCAAAAGTTGGTTGCTACAAAGGCAAAGTTGGGGGTATGGTTTGAGGGATTAGTTGGGTTAGTGAGTGGGTTTAATACTTTTGAGGGAGAGGCTGGGGTTTTGGTAGTGAAGGAAGTGGGCTGAGGTTTGGTGGTGGGGTGCGGGTGTAATAGGGTTTTGTGTGTGACCATGAAAGAGAAGAAGATTTCATGGTTGAAGGGGACATGGCAGAGCAAAATAAAACTAACAAAAACTGGCAGAAGCAATTTTACGTTAAGTGTTGTGGTGGAAGCTTAGGGTTTTGGCGGAGAAGTCCCATTATGGATCATAGCTCTGATACCATGTCAAGGATTAGAGAAAGAGATAGTCGGAGCCAATCATACATGGAGAGAGATAATTGATACTCGTTCCAAAATAATCTTTACACTTTTTTCATCGTTACTACAAATGAACTTTGAGCAAGGATTTTAAGTTGATGTAACTATCCTAATAAAAATCAAAAACTATAAATAATATTATTAATGGTGTATCATTACAAGTTTTGAAAGTTTTATTAGTATAATTAAATCAAACCAAAATTATTGCTCAAAGTTCATTCGCAGTAACGACCAAAAAAGTGAGAAGATTATTGAAAGGACTAAAACGAGATAGTTTATAAGGATTGCTCGGATCTCGACCCATTGGGCCAACCGAGCCCAACACTTCCAAAAGCCCATGGGAGGCCTTATAAATGGTTCAGCTCGTATGGACCTCTCTCCCCAGCTCGTTATAACCGAGCTGGGGAAAACCCATCTTTAGCCTTCTTGAAAGAATCATCAAGAGTATCATCGGGAAAAGTTGTTGAGGAACTCCAGCTCGGTTCCATCGAGCTGGACTCAAACGTCACAGACCAACCTGGCGTAACCGAGCTCGACTGTTAGGTGATCCACACAACGCCTCCATACTTTTCACAATTGATGGAATCCCGGCCCAGTTAATAACCTTGGCCCGCAAAGATTAGGGCGACCTAATTTGGATAAGGTGACATCACCTTATGAGGATATACCCAAATCCCTAGATTTTAGGGATTGGATCTTGAGGAGCAAGCTAGACTCATATAAATAGGGGTATCAAACCCTAAAAATGAGGTTCATGTTCTCTCTCCTAGCTCTCTCTTCATTCTACTAATTTTCTTTCAAAGAACTCCTAACTCATTCTCACACCGGAGCCTTAGACGGTAAATCCTCGGCCAAGCCCACGTGCGTTCTTGTTTTCAGGTTCTAGCAAAGCAATCCATGGATCCGGCACATTGATCCCATATTTGGCTCGATCAATTATTTTGACGGAGGGAGTAAGTAATAGTCACATGCATCATAAACTGCGCATGCAATAGAAAGAAGAGAGGATAGATAATGTCATGGCAGGTATTAGCAGAAATAGTAAGGTAAGGGCTCTGAAAGGAACGACCCGACTTGAGGAAACGGGCTGGAAGTCCGACCTAACACGCCCCGACCTTCACATACTGAACGAACCCAGGTCGAACCTGGATATTATTAGCTCGGTTGAACCGAGCTGGGAGGTCGCAGCCAAGAGGAAACCGAGTAAGGATTCCGAAGACCAACCCGTTTCTATTGACTCTCAGATCGTTGGACGAGCTGACCACGATAACCAAGATTACTCTTCATCGGTGCCCACGGACACACCTGACTCGAGGTCGGACCTCGCGGAATGTTTACTCGGTCAACGAGATCGGACTTGTATCTGACGCCGCCATGATTGGAAGAATAGGAGGCCAGGCCCAATTCGCCGGTTAGACCCATTTATGACTTCTAGAAGCGTTGCCCTAATACAAACATGATGAGTCATAGATGTGGATAAGTACAAATCCCTACGTTCAAGGAAGGAATCTAGGTGACAAGGCATGGATTCTGGGGTATATATAGCACCCTCATTCAGCTGGAGGAAGGTTAAGCTCTCTAACCTCATTCTTTCTCTCCAGACTTCACACCTAGGCAGACTAACTCATTCTCACGCCGGAGGGCCTTCGCCGGTGAAGCCCCGGCTGAGTTAACGTTTGTTCATCCCTTTCAGGCTAACAGGCATCCAGAACTATCTAAAATACATAAAATTCATATTTTAAGCTCATAAAATCCTAGGAATAAAGTGTATCAAATCCGTCTCATCAGATAGTCCTGTCAAGGATTAGAGAAAGAGATAGTCGGAGCCAATCATACATGGAGAGAGATAATTGATATGAGAGACTCAAATAATATTGTATGAATGACTCAAGTATTATTGATCATATGAGTAGGGTATTTATACAAGAGGATGGAGTACTCTCCAAGCTATTCTAGACTATTTCTAGACTATTCTAAATTACATAAGGAAAAGGAAATAGTAATCCTAATATGAAAGTAAATAATACAATGTCTAGGAAATATATAATTCTAACTATAGAAGGATTCTAATATCCTTAATATGCTCCCGCAAGATGGACGACCGATAGGAGAGTCCAATCTTGAAAGTAATGAGATGAACCGGATTGATGAAGCGAGTTGATTTGATGTCGTCGCAAGACGGGCTTTGGCACTTTTACGTCGCGAGACGGTCTTTGGCACTTTTACGTCGCGAGACGGTTTTATGTGTTTGGTCGCTACAAAGGCGGAGTTGCTGCTACAAAGGCAAAAGATTGGTTTCTACTAAGGCAAAAGTTGGTTGCTACAAAGGCAAAGTTGGTTGCTACTAAGGAAAAATTGGTTGCTACTAAGGCAAAAGTGATTGCTACTAAGGCAAAAGTTGGTTGATACAAAGGCAAAGTTGGTTGCTACAAAGGCAAAAGTGATTGCTACTAAGGCAAAAGTTGGTTGCTACAAAGGCAAAGTTGGTTGCTACTAAGGCAAAATTGGTTGCTACTAAAGCAAAAATGATTGCTACTAAGGCAAAAGTTGGTTGCTACAAAGGCAAAGTTGGGGGTATGGTTTGAGGGATTAGTTGGGTTAGTGAGTGGGTTTAATACTTTTGAGGGAGAGGCTGGGGTTTTGGTAGTGAAGGAAGTGGGCTGAGGTTTGGTGGTGGGGGCTGCGGGTGTAATAGGGTTTTGTGTGTGACCATGAAAGAGAAGAAGATTTCATGGTTGAAGGGGACATGGCAGAGCAAAATAAAACTAACAAAAACTGGCAGAAGCAATTTTACGTTAAGTGTTGTGGTGGAAGCTTAGGGTTTTGGCGGAGAAGTCCCATTATGGATCATAGCTCTGATACCATGTCAAGGATTAGAGAAAGAGATAGTCGGAGCCAATCATACATGGAGAGAGATAATTGATACTCGTTCCAAAATAATCTTTACACTTTTTTCATCGTTACTACAAATGAACTTTGAGCAAGGATTTTAAGTTGATGTAACTATCCTAATAAAAATCAAAAACTATAATAATATTATTAATGGTGTATCATTACAAGTTTTGAAAGTTTTATTAGTATAATTAAATCAAACCAAAATTATTGCTCAAAGTTCATTCGCAGTAACGACCAAAAAAGTGAGAAGATTATTGAAAGGACTAAAACGAGATAGTTTATAAGGATTGCTCGGATCTCGACCCATTGGGCCAACCGAGCCCAACACTTCCAAAAGCCCATGGGAGGCCTTATAAATGGTTCAGCTCGTATGGACCTCTCTCCCCAGCTCGTTATACCGAGCTGGGGAAAACCCATCTTTAGCCTTCTTGAAAGAATCATCAAGAGTATCATCGGGAAAAGTTGTTGAGGAACTCCAGCTCGGTTCCATCGAGCTGGACTCAACGTCACAGACCAACCTGGCGTAACCGAGCTCGACTGTTAGGTGATCCACACAACGCCTCCATACTTTTCACAATTGATGGAATCCCGGCCCAGTTAATAACCTTGGCCCGCAAAGATTAGGGCGACCTAATTTGGATAAGGTGACATCACCTTATGAGGATATACCCAAATCCCTAGATTTTAGGGATTGGATCTTGAGGAGCAAGCTAGACTCATATAAATAGGGGTATCAACCCTAAAAATGAGGTTCATGTTCTCTCTCCTAGCTCTCTCTTCATTCTACTAATTTTCTTTCAAAGAACTCCTAACTCATTCTCACACCGGAGAGCCTTAGACGGTAAATCCTCGGCCAAGCCCACGTGCGTTCTTGTTTTCAGGTTCTAGCAAGCAATCCATGGATCCGGCACATTGATCCCATATTTGGCTCGATCAATTATTTTGACGGAGGGAGTAAGTAATAGTCACATGCATCATAAACTGCGCATGCAATAGAAAGAAGAGAGGATAGATAATGTCATGGCAGGTATTAGCAGAAATAGTAAGGTAAGGGCTCTGAAAGGAACGACCCGACTTGAGGAAACGGGCTGGAAGTCCGACCTAACACGCCCCGACCTTCACATACTGAACGAACCCAGGTCGAACCTGGATATTATTAGCTCGGTTGAACCGAGCTGGGAGGTCGCAGCCAAGAGGAACCGAGTAAGGATTCCGAAGACCAACCCGTTTCTATTGACTCTCAGATCGTTGGACGAGCTGACCACGATAACCAAGATTACTCTTCATCGGTGCCCACGGACACACACTGACTCGAGGTCGGACCTCGCGGAATGTTTACTCGGTCAACGAGATCGGACTTGTATCTGACGCCGCCATGATTGGAAGAATAGGAGGCCAGGCCCAATTCGCCGTTAGACCCATTTATGACTTCTAGAAGCGTTGCCCTAATACAAACATGATGAGTCATAGATGTGGATAAGTACAAATCCCTACGTTCAAGGAAGGAATCTAGGTGACAAGGCATGGATCTGGGGTATATATAGCACCCTCATTCAGCTGGAGGAAGGTTAAGCTCTCTAACCTCATTCTTTCTCTCCAGACTTCACACCTAGGCAGACTAACTCATTCTCACGCCGGAGGGCCTTCGCCGGTGAAGCCCGGCTGAGTTAACGTTTGTTCATCCCTTTCAGGCTAACAGGCTCCAGAACTATCTAAAATACATAAAATTCATATTTTAAGCTCATAAAATCCTAGGAATAAAGTGTATCAAATCCGTCTCATCAGATAGTCCTGTCAAGGATTAGAGAAAGAGATAGTCGGAGCCAATCATACATGGAGAGAGATAATTGATATGAGAGACTCAAATAATATTGTATGAATGACTCAAGTATTATTGATCATATGAGTAGGGTATTTATACAAGAGGATGGAGTACTCTCCAAGCTATTCTAGACTATTTCTAGACTATTCTAAATTACATAAGGAAAAGGAAATAGTAATCCTAATATGAAAGTAAATAATACAATGTCTAGGAAATATATAATTCTAACTATAGAAGGATTCTAATATCCTTAATATGCTCCCGCAAGATGGACGACCGATAGGAGAGTCCAATCTTGAAAGTAATGAGATGAACCGGATTGATGAAGCGAGTTGATTTGATGTCGTCGCAAGACGGGCTTTGGCACTTTTACGTCGCGAGACGGTCTTTGGCACTTTTACGTCGCGAGACGGTTTTATGTGTTTGGTCGCTACAAAGGCGGAGTTGCTGCTACAAAGGCAAAAGATTGGTTTCTACTAAGGCAAAAGTTGGTTGCTACAAAGGCAAAGTTGGTTGCTACTAAGGAAAAATTGGTTGCTACTAAGGCAAAAGTGATTGCTACTAAGGCAAAAGTTGGTTGATACAAAGGCAAAGTTGGTTGCTACAAAGGCAAAAGTGATTGCTACTAAGGCAAAAGTTGGTTGCTACAAAGGCAAAGTTGGTTGCTACTAAGGCAAAATTGGTTGCTACTAAAGCAAAAATGATTACTACTAAGGCAAAAGTTGGTTGCTACAAAGGCAAAGTTGGGGTATGGTTTGAGGGATTAGTTGGGTTAGTGAGTGGGTTTAATACTTTTGAGGGAGAGGCTGGGGTTTTGGTAGTGAAGGAAGTGGGCTGAGGTTTGGTGGTGGGGGCTGCGGGTGTAATAGGGTTTTGTGTGTGACCATGAAAGAGAAGAAGATTTCATGGTTGAAGGGGACATGGCAGAGCAAAATAAAACTAACAAAAACTGGCAGAAGCAATTTTACGTTAAGTGTTGTGGTGGAAGCTTAGGGTTTTGGCGGAGAAGTCCCATTATGGATCATAGCTCTGATACCATGTCAAGGATTAGAGAAAGAGATAGTCGGAGCCAATCATACATGGAGAGAGATAATTGATACTCGTTCCAAAATAATCTTTACACTTTTTTCATCGTTACTACAAATGAACTTTGAGCAAGGATTTTAAGTTGATGTAACTATCCTAATAAAAATCAAAAACTACAAATAATATTATTAATGGTGTATCATTACAAGTTTTGAAAGTTTTATTAGTATAATTAAATCAAACCAAAATTATTGCTCAAAGTTCATTCGCAGTAACGACCAAAAAAGTGAGAAGATTATTGAAAGGACTAAAACGAGATAGTTTATAAGGATTGCTCGGATCTCGACCCATTGGGCCAACCGAGCCCAACACTTCCAAAGCCCGTGGGAGGCCTTATAAATGGTTCAGCTCGTATGGACCTCTCTCCCCAGCTCGTTATAACCGAGCTGGGGAAAACCCATCTTTAGCCTTCTTGAAAGAATCATCAAGAGTATCATCGGGAAAAGTTGTTGAGGAACTCCAGCTCGGTTCCATCGAGCTGGACTCAAACGTCACAGACCAACCTGGCGTAACCGAGCTCGACTGTTAGGTGATCCACACAACGCCTCCATACTTTTCACATTGATGGAATCCCGACCCAGTTAATAACCTTGGCCCGCAAAGATTAGGGCGACCTAATTTGGATAAGGTGACATCACCTTATGAGGATATACCCAAATCCCTAGATTTTAGGGATTGGATCTTGAGGAGCAAGCTAGACTCATATAAATAGGGGTATCAAACCCTAAAAATGGGGTTCATGTTCTCTCTCCTAGCTCTCTCTTCATTCTACTAATTTTCTTTCAAAGAACTCCTAACTCATTCTCACACCGGAGAGCCTTAGACGGTAAATCCTCGGCCAAGCCCACGTGCGTTCTTGTTTTCAGGTTCTAGCAAAGCAATCCATGGATCCGGCACATTGATCCCATATTTGGCTCGATCAATTATTTTGACGGAGGGAGTAAGTAATAGTCACATGCATCATAAACTGTGCATGCAATAGAAAGAAGAGAGGATGGATAATGTCATGGCAGGTATTAGCAGAAATAGTAAGGTAAGGGCTCTGAAAGGAACGACCCGACTTGAGGAAACGGGCTGGAAGTCCGACCTAACACGCCCCGACCTTCACATACTGAACGAACCCAGGTCGAACCTGGATATTATTAGCTCGGTTGAACCGAGCTGGGAGGTCGCAGCCAAGAGGAACCGAGTAAGGATTCCGAAGACCAACCCGTTTCTATTGACTCTCAGATCGTTGGACGAGCTGACCACGATAACCAAGATTACTCTTCATCGGTGCCCACGGACACACCTGACTCGAGGTCGGACCTCGCGGAATGTTTCTCGGTCAACGAGATCGGACTTGTATCTGACGCCGCCATGATTGGAAGAATAGGAGGCCAGGCCCAATTCGCCGGTTAGGCCCATTTATGACTTCTAGAAGCGTTGCCCTAATACAAACATGATGAGTCATAGATGTGGATAAGTACAAATCCCTACGTTCAAGGAAGGAATCTAGGTGACAAGGCATGGATTCTGGGGTATATATAGCACCCTCATTCAGCTGGAGGAAGGTTAAGCTCTCTAACCTCATTCTTTCTCTCCAGACTTCACACCTAGGCAGACTAACTCATTCTCACGCCGGAGGGCCTTCGCCGGTGAAGCCCCGGCTGAGTTAACGTTTGTTCATCCCTTTCAGGCTAACAGGCATCCAGATATCACTCCGCGGATCCGGCTCAACTGATTGCAATTTATGCACGATCAGTTTGATTCCATTGCCGGGAACGTAGTCTTGTTAGCTTGATCTTTTTTCGTTCTGGAGGATATTCCCATCATGGTTTTGGAAAACCCAGAAACCGTTCCTGGAGTCCTCATTGCTCCCGGAGACTCAGAACCTTTTCGGCCCGCTCCTTGCCCAAATCCAGAGAACCGCCGTACAACTCGCTCTCAATCCGCCTTGCTGGTGCAACAAAACCCAGGAGTTGCCGGAATCATTACCGCAGTCACCGCCGCCCCGGTGAACGTCTTAAACCCGATTGAAGAGGTTCCCTTCACGGAGAGTCGCCAAATTCATGTCGGCGGCCAGATAGATCGGAGACCCCCTCCGATAACTTATGCACAAAGGACGGTCGAAATCCCGCATAATGGAGCCGGAACAAGCGGTGTCAATACTGGAGCGGTGGCTGAACATGCGGCAATGTTGAATCGGAGATTGACATTACTCTTACAAATCCAAGAAATTTATGATGAGCTGGCAACCTTAGGTCTGGAACATGCCACCAACCTCCCGGCGATTCCCGTTGTACCTATGGCACGGGAATATCCACCTGTCATTCCCGTTCCCAGCGGCAGTTTGCAAAGAATGAATCAGAACCCACCGACCACTATAGGCGCGCACAACCCAAACGAGCATGAAGAAACCTCAGGAGCAAGGAATGCGGCGCCCCGAGGGCCGAGCCTCATGGAAGAAAGAGAGCATTACAAGGAACGGCATGGAGATCAACCACCTCGATTTCCCCATATTTCTCATTTGACACACAGGAGAAACGAGGAAGAAATTTCCAGATCGGGAAATAGAGAGACCCTCGATCCTCTGATCATGGATCTACAGAGGAGAATGCATGAGATGGAGTCTAGCAGGAAAAGTACCAAGAAAATTGCGAACACGATGGCCCCGTTTGCTCGGTGGATCTTGGAAAGCCCTCCTCAACCTTATCTTAAGCTCCCCTCGTTGACCAAGTACACTGGGTCAGAAGACACCCGGGATCATGTGCACACTTTTGAGGCGATTATGGCTTTGGTCTTCCATGACGATGACGTTCTATGTAAAGCGATGGTCAGTACCTTAAATGGTCCGGCCTTAGCTTGGTTCAGAGCTCTCCCGCCTGGTAGCATCGACAGTTGGGAAAATTTGAGAAGTAAATTCATTGAAAACTTTTCAATAGCGGGCGAACACAAGAAACGACCAACTGATCTAGCGAATGTGAAGCAGGGCGAAACGGAGTCGTCTATGAGTTTTTACCAAAGATTTAGAGATCTGGCCGAGCAAATGAAGGATTGACGGATGATATGGTTATGGTATGCTTCACTGCAGGCATGAGAGCCTCTCAATTGAAGTTTGAGTTTGAAATAAGGCCTCCGGAAACAAAGGGAGACTTGTATGAGCGAGCTTATTGCGTAGCTCAGGCCGAGCTAGCGGATAAGCGAACCTCGAAGGAAGGAAAGGCCAAGGAAAAAGAGGAATCAGGAAGAGGCAGCGGACGCGAATCCAAGGAATCAAAGAAATTGAGTCAAGAAGGGGCAAGAACCGAACCAGGAGTACTGAAAGGAAGGAGATCAATGAGGAGGCTTTCACTCCGCTGAACAGATCCCACAAGGAAATCATGAATTTGATAGAGATGTTCCCCCCTCGTCCCATGGTGGGAAACGAGGAAGGGAGAAGAGCTTCGGGAAAATGGTGTGCCTTCCACAAGGATTTTGGCCACGAGACGGAGAACTGCTTGTCATTAAAGAGAGCCATTCAGCAAAGAGTGGATCAAGGAGAATTGGATCGTTTCATCAAAAGAGATGGTAAGCGAGGCCGCGACCTCAGAGGCCATGATACCAAGGAGAATTACGAAGACCGACAACGGCAGGAGCGACCACCCAGGAAAAGGATTGGGGTGATCCACGATGAAGCCCTATCGATCACTGCCTTGAAGAATCAAATCTACAGTCTTAAAAAGGTACCCTTTGTGCCAGCATGGAACAATAAAAGGGAGGAAACCATCTCATTCTCCCCAAACGAGCTCGCGGCCAGTAAAATATCAAGAGAACAATCCATCATTCTGGAGGGAAGAATTGACAATTGTGAAACGAGCCGACTTCTGGTGGACACCGGAGCTGCCCGAGATATCTTGTATTATAAATGTTTCAAAGAAATGGACCTGTCTGATAGCGTGTTGACCCCATATGCAGGTCGGTTGGAAGGGTTTACAAATCATAAGGTGGATGTCAAAGGGACCGTGAGCCTCCTCGTTGAGATAGGTACTTCACCTTATAAGGTCCAGGAAACGATCACCTTCATGGTCATTGATGTGGCGAGTGATTACCATGCTATCTTAGGGATCCCGAGCCAAGTAAAGCTTGGGATGGTTGTTTCTTTACCTCACCAGCGAGTCAAGTTTCCAACTCCGGCCGGAGTGGGCTGTTTACGGAGCCGAGCACAGGAATTTCTGGAGTATCTGATGGAAACTAGGAAAATGAAGAGAAAGCTCGAGCAAGACTCCGTTGGAGTCGAGGTCAAAGCAAAAAGAGCGTCGGAGACAATGCTGGTCGGGGCAGTAAGCGAGATCAAAACGGATGAAGAGATTGAAAAGGAGCTGAGGATCGTGAAGAGTAGCATGATCGGTCTCATAAAGAGCGAGGCCCCCACTTTGGCCGGTGAAGACGTGGAAAGAATCACAGACATAATTGTAGAAACCCTCCAATTCAGAGAAGGGCCCGAGCTCAAGCCGATCGACGAGCTCGAGGAGATTCCGATCAACCCCGAGTTCCCAGAACAGGTAGTCAAGATTGGGAAGCAGCTGTCCCAAGACGAACGGGCTAGCTTGATCACCCTTTTGGAGGCGAGCTTAGATGTATTCGCCTGGAAAGTTGAGGACATGAGAGGGGTTAAGGAGGAGATAGCCGTACATGAGCTCTGCCTCGACCCAAGCGTGAGGCCAATTAAACAGAAGCGCAGGATCTTTTCACTTGACAAACAAGTAGCCATCAGGGAAGAGGTGAGCAAGTTACTACGAGCCGGGATAATTAAAGAGGCTTACTACCCATCTTGGCTAGCTAACGTTGTGATGGTCAAGAAAGCCAACGGCAAGTGGAGAATGTGCGTTGATTTTACCGACCTCAACAAAGCTTGCCCTAAAGATTGCTTCCCGCTCCCCAGAATAGATAAACTCGTCGATTCCATAGCCGGTCACAAAACACTCAGTTTCTTGGACGCTTACTCGGGCTATCATCAGATTAAGATGGCCGAGCAGGACATCGAGAACACGGCTTTCCAAACAAGCGAAGGGACCTACTGCTTCAAAAAGATGCCGTTCGGCCTCAAAAACGCAGGGGCCACCTACCAGAGAATGGTGAATCAAGTCTTCAAAAACCAGCTCGGGCGGAACATGGAGGCGTATATAGATGACATGGTCATCAAGACAAGGGATGGAGACCACTGCACAGACCTGCGGGAAACTTTTGGCAATTTGAGAGCCAATGAGATGAAACTCAATCCGAGCAAGTGCGTTTTTGGTGTCACAGCAAGAAAATTCCTCGGCTTCATGGTATCTCAAAGGGGCATTGAAGCAAACCCCGAAAAGATAACTGCGTTACTCACTATGAAAGAGCCGGTCTCAGTCAAGGAAGTTCAGAGGCTAAACGGACGAGTTGCAGCGTTGGGTCATTTCATAGCCAAGTCGGCGGAAAAATCGTTACCGTTTTTCAAGGTTTTACGAGGAGGAAAAGAATTTCAGTGGACTGAGGAGTGTTCCTCAGCTTTCAAGCAATTGAAAGAATATTTGATCCGTCCCCCATTGCTCAGCAGCCCTTCTTCGGGAGAAACCTTGTACGTGTATCTCGCTGCCACAGATAGGGCGGTTGCTGCTGTGCTAACCAGGAATGACAACGGAATCAAGCCGGTTTTCTATACAAGTAAGGATCTCAACGATGTAGAGTCACGGTACTTCAACGCCGAAAAGCTGGCGTATGCTCTGGTAGTGGCCGCTCGCAAATTGAGGGCTTATTTCTCAGCCCATCCTATAGTGGTGTACACTAACGCACCCCTTAGGAAAATTCTGCACAAACCGGACAGCTCGGGAAGGCTCTTGAATTGGTCGATCGAACTTACCGAGTTCGATATCTCCTATCAACCGAGAAAAACGCTCCAGGCACAACCATTAGCAGATTTTATGGTTGAAACTACGTTTAGCAGCGAGCAAGAAGCTTCATCCACCAACGACCACCGGATCGAGGATCTCAAGGGCTGGCATATGTTCACGGACGGATCGGCGTCAAAAAGCCATAGCGGGGCTGGGGTATTGTTGATCGAACCGGGAAACGGCCTCACTGTTGAAAAAGCCTTGCGATTCAAGTTTCCAGCCTCTAATAACCAAGCTGAATATGAAGATCTCATAGCCGGTATTGACTTGGCCAAATCGATGGGAGTAAAGAATCTGAAGGCTCACACCGATTCTCAACTCGTTGTTAATCAGTTGAAAGGAGAATACGAGACTGTCAACCCGGTATTGTCCCGATATAGAGATCTCGTTGCAAAGCTGGTGGAAGGATTCGAGTCTTGGCAGATTGAGCAGATCGGTAGGAAGGATAACGCACGAGCTGATATGCTGTCAAAATTGGCTACTATGGAAATGGGGGAAGCTGATCAGTTAAAATGGGTCGAGTTTTTGGAACGGCCCGCAATTGAAAGAGCTCAGATCATGGAACTAAACGAGGCTTTCTCCGATACGGCACTTTCCAATTGGATCGATGACATGAAAAATTATATCGAGAAGGAGGAATTTCCGTTAGACACCGAGAAAGCTAAGACGATAAAAAAGAAAGCCCCGCGCTTCATAATTCTGGAAGGGAACCTGTACAGGAGGTCGTTCGTCAAGCCCCTTTTGAGGTGCGTATCTCCAGCACAAACCCAAAGTTTGCTAGAAGAGGTACACGAGGGAATTTGTGGTGTTCACCCCGGAGCCAGAACCTTGGCAGAAAAAGTCATCACCTTGGGCTATTACTGGCCAAATTTGAGAAGGGAGGCAGTAGAATATGTCAAAAGGTGTGACAAGTGCCAAAGATATGCCGACCTTCCCAGGCTGCCTGCTACCGAGCAAACCCCAGTCGTGGCATGCTGGCCATTTCACATGTGGGGAATAGATTTGGTCGGACCTTTCCCACTGGCCCGGGGGAGGCTCAAGTTTGCAGTAGTAGCTGTTGATTACTTTACAAAGTGGATAGAGTCCGCACCGCTTGCCGAAATAACCGAGGAAAATGTACTGAATTTTGTCCATGATCAGATTTGGTGCCGATTCGGGGTACCCAAACATATTGTTTCGGATCGAGGACTCCAATTCTCAGATGCTTTCACTACTGAGTGTGCCCGGCTAGGGGTTAAACACACCAAGTCGTCTGTCTCTCATCCTCAAGGTAACGGCCAGGCTGAGGCAGCCAATAAACTTGTGATGCACGCGTTGCACAGAAACCTCACAGGGAGAGCAGGAAGATGGGTCGATGAGCTCCCTCTAGCTCTATGGGCCGTTCGGACAACCACCAGAGGCCCCACAGGTGAATCCCCATTCGCGCTGACTTACGGATCAGAGGCCATGGCTCCAGCCGAGTTGGCAATACCCACAGCTCGGGTCGCGTTCTTTGATGAAATTAAAAATGAAGAAAGAAGAAGGATCGATCTGGACTTGATCGATGAAAAAAGGCTAGAAGCTCACTTGAGATCCGTGAATTATAAGCAAAAAACGAAGAGGTACCATGATAGAAGGGTGAGAAAGCGACTTTTCCAAGTAGAGGACTGGGTGCTGAGAAAGATCGAGGACACGAGCCGAAAAACTCAGCAAAACAAGCTCTCCCCAAACTGGGAAGGTCCCTTCGTCGTAACCCGGATCGTCCGCGACGGGACTTATATGCTGAGAACCCCTGAAGGGAAAGACCTAAAATACCCCTGGCATTCCAATAGCTTAAGGCGATATTATCATTAATATGTCCTCGTTTTGTATGATTTCCAAGGATAGCCCTTTTCGGGCACTTGATTCCTGTATCAGCTCGTTTATATATTGAAATCATGCCGGAATTCGTTTATTTCAATGTATGAATTTTTACGTTAAGCCTTGTCTTGAACAAGCAAATCTTGAACTTGTCCTGAACAAGCGAAACTTGAACTCGTCCTGAACGAGCTAAGCCTTGTCTTGAACAAGCAAACCTTGAACTCGTCTTGAACGAGCTAAGCCTTGTCTTGAACTCGTCTTGAACGATCTAAGCCTTGTCTTGAACAAGCAAACCGTGAACTCGTCCTGAACGAGCTGATACTTGTCTTGAACATGCAAAACTTGAACTCGTCCTGAACGAGCTAAGCCTTGTCTTGAACAAGCAAACCGTGAACTCGTCCTGAACGAGCTGATCATTGTCTTGAACAAGCACAACTTGAACTCATCCTGAACGAGTGTGACTTCAACAAGCAGCCTAAAATGAAAAAGGTACACGGTATTTCACAAGAAAGAACAATTACAAAGGTTCATATTAATAACGAGGTCAAGAGCCGACCTCGGGGGGCATAAAAAAAAAAAAAAAAAATATTACAAGGGTGGAGATTCATCCTGAGCTACCTCGCCCTCGGCCACGGACCCCTCAGCTCCAGTTTCCCCTACCACCTTGTCGGCCTCGGCACGTTCTCGCTCTAAGGCGCGGCGAGCTAAGACCGTATCCACATTAACATCCAAAAGATCAGGCCTAATCCAGACCTCCAACCTATCCTCCTCATCTTCACAACCGAGCTGACCCAATTCTTCTTCGTTGAAAGGAATCATAGCATGGGCAGCCCGAGCCTCTGGATTAAATTGGGGAAGCTCGATGAGATCGGCGATGATTTCAGGATCCTTGGGGAGGTAGCCATGACCGTAAGCATCCCTAATGCCGTGCCTGTGACCCGTCTCAAAATATGGCATAGCTTTTTCTAGCACTTTCGTAGCAAAAGCCTCGGTCTGCTCATACCGATCGATAATGGCTTGCTCGTTTAGAGAAGTGCGTTGGATCACCTCGGCTTCAGCTCTGAGCCGCTCGTTTTCCTCTTCAGACAAACGGAGGCGCTCAAGTACCTCCGTATTGCGCCCTACCGCCATCTTGACCTGATCTTCAAGGTCATTGATACGAGAACGACCAGACACCACCTCCGCCTGAGCCGTCTCTATCTCTTTATCCTTGACGGACAGGATCCTCTCTAGCTCAGCCACCCTCGTTTTCAACGAAATAACCTCATCAACATGAAGAGCAAGCTCTTTTTCCTTGGCCACTAACGCCTCTGCCTTCTCCCTGGCTCGGGATTCAAGTTCCTCGCCACTCCGAGTAAGGTGGAGACCAAGCGTGGCCATCTGAAAAATAATAGTAAGTTTCCTTAGACAAATCTGATACAAGTAGAGCGCAATAAACCAAGCCAAAAATCCGTACCTCACTAATAAGCAAGCCAAGGCGACCGCCGCACAGAGAAGAAGACGACTTCTCCTTCGCAAGATCCTCAAGATGATCAAAATCGGCTGCTCGGCGAAGCACGGCGCGACCAAACCTGACTTTATACCCTTTGCGGGCATAAAGGTTCAAACCTCTGAACAAAGTTACGTTGCCGAGCCGATCAGCCAGCTCGTCAACCTCCTCACTACTCTTCACACCTTCCAAATCCGCACGAGTAATTTGAGCTCGGGGGGCCGACCTCTTGGAAAGAGGAACATGGTCAGCAACTTCCTCTGTACGCCCCCTCTTCTTGGTAACATCAGTAGTATGCCGAGCTGGGGCCTCTTTTTCCGTTATAGGGGAGGGTATGGTGTTAGAAGCACCGGGTCTCTTCTCGGTAGAAGCTTTGGGACCCCCAGCATTCCTCTCTTTCTCACCATCGATAGAAATTAGAGGGACGGATGAAGGAGCTTTCTTTGCAAGTTCAGACTGCCGAACCCCCGTCTGTGCTTTGGCGACCGAGGAAGAGGTCGACTTGTTCAGACTCTTCAATTGACGGAAAGAGGGAACCTTCTTCTTGCTCGCGGCCGCAGCCAGGTACTGCTCTCCGTGTGAACTCATCGCTGCAACAAGAACAAGCGATGTTAAGAACACGAGCACAATAAGGAAACAACAACAAAAAACAAAACAGGTAATCACCCCAAAATGCTCAAAGGAGCGACAATGTTCGACCGAGCTCAAGCAAGCGAAGCAATCTGTTTCAAACGAGCATTCTTCATGAACCACCCAATCTGGATAACATAGACCAGGAACAATGGTCACCAAGGGCTCAACCCCCTCTGAAGCAAAGCCATGAAGGCCGGCGCGGGCAAAATACCGGGGGCTTTTCTCTAACTTGTCCCAGTTTATCACCCATTCTCGATCCCTTTTTGGGGCCACGAGCTTCTTCAATGCTCCCTCTAAATTAGCCGACCACTCAGGCTCCCATAGCCCTGATAAACGAGAAAGTTCACCTTGGGAGCATAGAAATTCCCATCCTTTCCTGCTCTCGATAAGCACGATATGATTGGCAAAAGTATTTATTTTGCTAGGGAAAGAATGAAGAAGGTGAGGAGCGTTGGGGTTAGCACCTACACTGAGGGTATGGTACGGTGGCTTACCAAACCGGTTCTTAGTTCGGGAGATCCTAAAAAATTTCTTAAATACATGAACAGTGGGCTCGTAACCGAGATGACGACAAACGACCAAAAAACTATTCACCGTCCTCACCGTATTGGCCACCAATTGAAGAGGGACAGAACAAGTGTCCGTCAAAAAATCATTAATAAAGGGATCCAGGGGAAGACGGAGGCCGAGTTCGAATTGGCCAACGAAGAAAGCCACCTTTTCTTTATTCTGCATTAGATCGACCACTGGGACACTGCCCTGAGGAACGTAGGAAATATGATAGTCATCCCTACTTATATTATACTTATCATACATGTTATCTACGAGTTGTGCTTGTACAACGGTGGGGGGTGGAAGAACCAAGCCTTGGCCCTTTAACGAGCTCTCAAAACCTAGTGTCCGGGCACTAGTGGGATGGGCGACGCGAAGCAGTTCCCTCTCTATATACTTGAAATTATAAGCGTCATCGTCCTCTCCAACGAGTTCAGTCCCCCCGCTCTCTCGAGAATCCAAAGTGTCTTCTGGGAGAAGAGCCGGTCTGGAAGATGTCGCGTCCTCGGTATACCGAACTGATACAGGTTCTACGTCATATACAATGTCTTCCTCGGACCCAGGATCACTTATTTCTCGTTCAACTTCAAGCCCCAACTCATCTCCAGATAGATGATCGTTCTGAGAGTCGGAAGCCTCATCGCTGCAAGCCATATCTGCAAGAAGAACATGGGGGCCAGACCCCAAGTTAGAAACCAAGGTGGAGCTCGTTGGACGGTCAGACCCCTCGCCTATTCGAGACCCGGGCTCTATGCAAGTGAGAGGGGGTTTCTTCCCTACAATGTAATAGTTGATTATGTGGTTGATCAACTCGTTATAATACTCGAAGAGAATGACACTGGGGTGCTCGGGGCGCATCCAATCTTCACTGCCAACATAGGACCACCTCAAACTGCCATCGAGCCCATATGCGTTCAAAATCTCCCTGATCTCTCCCAAATCTAACTTTCTCCAACCACCGACGATACTACGGTATATCAAGTCCGTACGATCATGAAAGCAAAACGAGGAACCTCCAACCACTTTCATGAACTCCGGCGTCATTTCTGGAGAAGTCATGATGAGTGCTCAATGTATAACCACTACCGCCGGAAAATTTAAAGCTCTCACCGAAAAATTTAAAGCTATCGCCGGAAAATTTAAAGCTATCGCCGGGAAATTCAAAGTTCTCGCCAGAAAATTCAAGTTCTCGCCGGAAAATTTAAAACTTTCACCGGAAAACTCAAGTTCTTGCCGGAAAATTCAAAATTTCCAACCAAAAAGCACGAAAAGGAAAGAATATACCAATATCACAAAAGTTGAGGACAAGAGTATACCTGTACTAGAAGTTTTGAACAAGGCGGCCAGAAAGAATCACGAGGTCGTCGTCGGCGTCGTCGGAAATTAAGAAATTCTCTGGAAGTTACTGGAGGCGTGAAGAAGGAAAAAGGGACGGATAAGGGTTTTTATAACCCCCTTTTTTACAAAAGTTCGCGGGTCGACCCGAACCGATCCGGTACCCATCAACTCAAACGGGCCGCATTTAATGCCCTGTACCTTCCCTAGACGCGTACCTGCACCCCTAGGCTAGGTAGGATGACGACGGCGCCTGGCATAGAAGACTGGAACCGTCCCATCACACCACCACGTCCATGATGCGTTACAGCTGTACCCCCAATCGCTCCTGATGCCACTTGTCCCTTCAGCTACTCCTTTTTATAAGCTTTAACTAGCAAACCACATGGATCGCCTTCCTGGATCTATGATACCCACTTTCGTTACTCTCAACTGGGAATCATGGGGGCCACTGAAAGGAACGACCCGACTTGAGGAAACGGGCTGGAAGTCCGGCCTAACACGCCCCGACCTTCACATACTGAACGAACCCAGGTCGAACCTGGATATTATTAGCTCGGTTGAACCGAGCTGGGAGGTCGCAGCCAAGAGGAACCGAGTAAGGATTCCGAAGACCAACCCGTTTCTATTGACTCTCAGATCGTTGGACGAGCTGACCACGATAACCAAGATTACTCTTCATCGGTGCCCACGGACACACCTGACTCGAGGTCGGACCTCGCGGAATGTTTGCTCGGTCAACGAGATCGGACTTGTATCTGACGCCGCCATGATTGGAAGAATAGGAGGCCAGGCCCAATTCGCCGGTTAGGCCCATTTATGACTTCTAGAAGCGTTGCCCTAATACAAACATGATGAGTCATAGATGTGGATAAGTACAAATCCCTACGTTCAAGGAAGGAATCTAGGTGACAAGGCATGGATTCTGGGGTATATATAGCACCCTCATTCAGCTGGAGGAAGGTTAAGCTCTCTAACCTCATTCTTTCTCTCCAGACTTCACACCTAGGCAGACTAACTCATTCTCACGCCGGAGGGCCTTCGCCGGTGAAGCCCCGGCTGAGTTAACGTTTGTTCATCCCTTTCAGGCTAACAGGCATCCAGATATCACTCCGCGGATCCGGCTCAACTGATTGCAATTTATGCACGATCAGGCTCCTTTGACTTGCAAGAATGACCATTCCATTATGTCATGTTTTATGATAGTTGCCTTGTGCAAACAAGCATTATAATCTATCAACCAGTAGAAGAATATAAAGAATTCATTCATATTCATGTAGAGCCAAATCTGTCTCAAAATTCATGAATTTCCAAATCTGTTCATCTCATAGAAAATTATATTATTGCTCACCATCAAAGATGACTTTATACTAGCTAGAATCACATTTTTTAGTATGGTAAATCTATTTTCAGCCGCAAACTTTTGACTCTGTGTAAGCGAGATAAGTATACGCGACTAGACGTGTCCATCCGGTTATAACCGGCGGTTGACGGTTATAACCGCCGGTTATGTTTTTCGTTAAATGCTAACCGTAACCTAACCGTCTAACCGTTATGTCCGGTTACGGTTAACCGGTTAACCGGTTAATGCGGTTAAACCGGTTAAACCGGTTACCTTTTTTTTTTTTTTTTTTTTTTTTCAAAACAGTTTTATTAACAGTTTTTTGTTAAAAAAAAAAGATAAAATAAAAAAACACTTCATTTTTTTAAAGGGTTTTTTTTTTCAAGTAAAGTTTTTTTTTTTCAAGTAAAAAAAAAATTTAACTGTTTTTTTAAACAGTTTTCTTAACAGATTTTTTTAACAGTTTTATTAACAGATTTTTTAACTTTTTTTTTTTTTTTAAACAGTTTTTATAAAAAAAAAAAAAACGGGAGTATATGTATGAGTCATACATATATTAAACAGTTTTCTTTTGTTTTTTTTGTTTTTAAGTTAAAAACTTAAAATGTATAAGTGTATAACTATAATGTATAACACAAATTTTTTAAGTAAAAAAGGGACGGTACCCTTAAATTTTATTAATTAAAATTAAAATTACAAAGAGGGGGACAACCAATCCTTGCCCTTTTATAATTAAGGGAGGAAAAAATGGAGCCTTATTACCTCAACTAAACTATTACAATGAAATAAAAATAAACCTATTCTAAAAATTAAAATAAAAACTATCTACATTCCGTCCCCTTCCGAACTTCCCGTAGAATCTTCCAAGTCGTATTGATATTGTGGATCTACATTTACTAAATCCTCTTCATAAGGCATATCTTGCTCCCTCTTTTCCGCTCTAACCCAATCACCAAGCAAGAGTTGATTTTCCAAATTTTCACAAGTTAGTTGGGAACGTCTTGCATCCAAAACATTTCCTCCCACACTAAATGCCGATTCGACGGCCACGGTTGAAGCGGGAGAAGCTAAGACTTCTTTTGCAATTAAAGAGAGTATGGGATAAGTTTCTTGCCTTTGTGACCACCACCTCAAAATATCAAAAGAAATTGGATTTGAAGTGTTTTGTACAACTTCATGTCTAGTAGAGAAATATGCTTCCAACTCGTACGGAATGCTAGAGGTAGAAGAAGAAGAAGGAGACGTTCTAGGACGTTTTGAAAAATAAATATCATTAACAAAACTATATGGATCGTTATTCACATCATATTGTGTATCAATATCTTCTTCATTAGGACTTGAGCCATATTGAGAAACATTTCCATGAATTGCATTATACTCATTATAAAGAGTCACCAAATCTTTTTTTGTATTTTCAACAATAATCGCCGGGTTTTCGTGTAATCCGTCCCCATTGGGGTATAAATTTGCATAATAAAACGTTATTATGCGGACTAGATCTTTCAATTTAATACGGGGATCCAACATCTTTGCAAGCAAAAATAGAGACGGAATGTTATCAAAATATTTGACCCACTTTTGCCTCATGGAAGCAATGCTTTCGTTTAAAATGGTGCAATTTTGCAAATTTTTAAAACTTAGAACTATTGCAATACATTGATCAAGTACCAAAACGGAAGTTGGATAATAAACTCCCGACAAAGCCAAAGTAGCGGTATTGAAAATCTTTAATAATTGACATAAATTAGTGCAAGCGTTCCATTGATACGCAAATAAAGGAATTTCATAGCCCATACTAATAAAAAAATCCATGATATGCTCTTTATACTCAAAACCATCAATTAACATTTTGTAGGTAGAATTCCACCTAGTCGGAACATCCATAGAAAAATATTTTTCGGGAAGACCCTTATTTAGTAAATATTTTATCCATTTTCTTGTAATTTTATTTTTTTTTGCAATAAAATAAAGAGCCTCTCTAATGGGTTTAACATATTGATCTAAAGCATCCAAACCATCTTTAACACATAAATTTATGATATGACATAAACATCTAATATGAAAATACTTACCCCCAAGTGACGGTTGACAAATGAGCATCAATTCCGGTATACTAGCGGTATTAGCACTAGCATTGTCGAATGAAATAGAAAATATTTTTTGCAAAAGACCATATTTTGCCAAAATGGCGTGCAACTTTCTACAAATATTTTCCGCGGAATGAGGTGGTTCAAAACTATCATATGCAAGTAGTCTTTTTTGTAAAGTCCACGAATTATCGATCCAATGGCATGTAACACCCAAATAACTATTTCTTTGCCAATGATCACTCCAACCATCGGCACAAATTGAAACTCTTTGATCTAATTTTGATAAAACATCAATTAAAAAATGTTTATATTCCAAAACCACTTTTTTAATATCGCGTACGAGAGTCGTACGTGGTACTTTGGAGGCGGCCGGATTTAAAGAAAGTCTAATAAACCGTTCATAAAAGTCATCATCCGCAAAGTTAAAAGCAAGCCCTTTAACACACACAAATTTGCACAATTCTTTCCTATAAACGACATTATTAAACTTAAATAAGACCGAAGACGTACCTTGGGTGTTAGGTTGAGCAAATTGTAATTGAGCTTGATCACTATCAATCCCAAGTTTTTCAGGATGTGTTGATCTCAAGTGATGGTTCAATGTTCCATGCCCATTACCTTTTGCGAACGGGTAAGATTTGGTGCAATAGTTGCAACACGCTCGAAAATGTACAAAGTCGTTGGGGTCAATTTGTACTTTTCGGAAATGGATCGTGAAAGTGTCGGATTTGGATTCTCGTGCTTGACGTTGCCCCCGACCACCTCTTCCCACGCCTCGAGCTCGGCCGGCCCCGGCCCTACCACTTTGAGGAACATTTTCTTCAACATTTTGCTCACTTTCCTCAAAATGTGACTCAATTTCCGGGTTAAGTGAGGAAGAACCAACATGTTCCTTGCCGCTCCTTCGAGATGAGGCCATTTTGTTAACAAACTAACTGAAACTGTTTAGAAACTGACTGAAACTCGCTAAAAAACTGACTGAAAATGATGAAAAACACAGATTTTGTTAAAAAACTGACTGAAACTGTCAAAAAACTGACTGAAACTCTCAAAAACTGACTGGAATTCTGAAAACTAACTGGAAAATGATTTGAAACTGACTGGAAATGGTTAACAAAGTGACTGGAATTTTCTAAATAAATTAAAAAAGTGATTTCGTTAAAAAACTAACTGGAAAGCGTTAAAAAACTGACTGGAATTATGCAATCTAACTGGAAATATGAGAGAGTGTGAGAATTAGTAGAGAGAGAAAGAGTATAGAGAAGATGTGGAACTAAAATGGTAGGAGGGAGGGGGTATTTATATGTAAGCAATTTTTGGTTTTTTTTTTTTTTTTTTTTCATTTAAGGCCGAAAGTTAACTGAACTAACGGCTAGTTGGAAAACTAGCCGTTTTTGGACAGTGGTGGTCAGTCAGACATGGGGAAATGGGGGGGGCCCGGTGCAAATTTTTGAAAAGTAGCCGTTAGGCGGTTAACCTCCGGTTTTATAACCGGTTTAACCGCCGGTTATCCGGTTGGCGGTTATCCGGTTATAACCGGCGGTTTACCGGTTTTGAGAAAGGCCTAACCGAAACCGAACCGGGGAATTACGGTTGACGGTTGAGCCGGTTTCCGGTTAACCGGTTTCCCGGTTTTGACCCGGTTTTGACCGGTTATCAACCGGCGGTTAGCCGGTTGCCGGTTTTTTTTGGTCACGTCTATACGCGACATTTGTCTTGTAGTACATGAGATACTTGTATGCAAGATATATATTTATACTCCCTCCTTCCCACCTCACTTGAGACCTAAGAGGTGGCACAATAACTAAGAAAAAAAGAATAAAATAAGGAAAATGTGTGGTAGAAAATGAAGAGAGAGAATGAGTGAGGTTAATAGTAGATTGATTGAATGAATTATGTGGTGGAAAATGAAGAGAGAGAATGAGTGGGTGGGGTGGATTGAATACAAAGTTATAAAAAGATTACTATTTTGGGGAGTCTCAAGTGAAGTGGGACGGACTGAAATGAAAATAAGTCTCAAATGAGATGAGACGGGGGGGAGTAGATATAAACTAAAAATAGAAAAGGAAATATTAGCTCTTAGACAAAAACATGAACTTAAAAGTATTTTAAAAGGAGCTTTGGACCCTAGGCCCCCTGGGCCAGATCATAAACCCATAAAGACCCATGGCCAGATCAAAATTCCATCTAGCCCCTCCAGAGCTAACCCACTCCCAACCCAGCCCGTACCTAACCCGCCCAGACCGTACCCGCCGCCCAGCCAGTCCAGCCCGTACCCGCAGCCCAGCCAGCCCAGACCCGCAGCCCACCCAGTCCAGCCCGTACCCGCAGCCCAGCCAGCCCAGACCCGCAGCCCACCCAGTCCAGCCCGTTTGATTAATAAAAAGGAAATATGTGGCACCTAGGATTCGAACCCCAAAACATTTTATGGAAATTTATCCCTTAACCACCAAACCAAGTCAGCTTTTGATTAATATTTTGCAATATGTTCTATTAGTATCTTCGCATGGGCGAAACTAAATGAAAAAAAAAATGAGATTCTCATTCAATTAATAAAATTCTTGATTATTAAAAAAAAAAAATTGTAAAATAAAAAATTAGAAAATGAAAAACATGATTAAAAAAATAGAAAAATGAAAAACATGATTAAAAAATTTAAAGTATCTAAATCTTTTATTAGAAAACAAATATGAAATACCTAACAAAATAAATTAAATTATAATTGTGCAATATCGTATTTGAATATTTTTTTTCATATATTTTTTATTATTATCCTCCAGTAAAAGCGTTTATTTACATAAATAACACCATTTAACTCCTTTAATTACTGAAATACCAGCCTAGGCATTTATTTAAATAATTGTCATAGCACTCATCACATACTTAAGTTATAAGACTTATATTACACTTATACTTGGGGTATAAGACTAAAATTACTCTTATACCTAAGGTATAAGACTAAAATTACTCTTATACTTAATGTATAAGACTAAAATTGACTTATACCTAATGTATAAGACTAAAATTACTATTACACCTAAGGTAAGACTAATATTGCTCTTATACCTAAGGTATAAAAGTAATAAAATCACATTTTACAAATTTTCTTAAAAAACATTAAAAAAAAGTCTCATATTTTATTTTTATTCCGCTCATATTTAGGTATAAGATAAGAATTAATCTTATACCTAAGGTATAAGAGTTATTTAATTATTTTTTAATAATTTATTAATTTTTAACATTTTAAAAATCATTCTCATATATTTTTAATATTAACTCTTATACCGAAAGTATAAGACTAGTTATTACTCTTATACCTAGGGTATAAGACTACAATTACACTTATACCTAAGGTATAAGACTAAAATTACACTTATACCTAAGGTATAAGACTACAATTACCTTATACCTAAGGTATAAGACTAAAATTACTATTACACCTAATGTAAGACTAATATTTCTCTTATAACTAAGGTATAAAAGTAATAAAATCACATTTTTTAATTTTCTTAAAAACATAAAAAAAAAAAAAAAAAGGTCTCATATTTTATTTTTATTCTGCTCAAATACTTAGGTATAAGACAAGAATTAATCTTATACCTAGGGTATAAGAGTTATTAAATTATTTTTTAATAATTTAATAATTTTTCACATTTTAAAAAATCATTCTTATATATTTTTAATATTAACTCTTATACCGAAAGTATAAGACTAGTTCTTCTCTTATACTTTAGATATGAGAGTAATTATTTTCACATTAAATCCCCATCTTTTTTAAAAAATATATACCTAAAATATAAGACTAGAATTACTCTTATATTTAAGGTATAAGAGTTATTTAATTTATATTCTTCTAATTCTCATATTTTCAGTATATAATAGACTTACTTGGTGTCATTTATGTAAATAAATGCCTTAACAGAAGGGTAATAATTAAAAAATTATAAAAGTTTCTGAAATAATGTATTTTCGCAATTACAATTTAATTTATTTTTTAGGTCTTTCATTTTTTTTAATAAAAAGCTTTAGATATTTTATATTCTTAAATCATGTTTTTAATATTCTAATATATATATATTAAAAGATTTGTTTTTTTGTGAATATTCAAGATTTTCATTAATTGATTTAAAATCTCAATTTTTCTAATTTAGTTTCGTACAGACTTCTGTTAATAATATTAAATATTGCAAAATGAGAACAAAGCAATGCATTGGTTTAGTGGTTTAGACATGGTTGGCCTAGGAAAGGTGTCACGACCCGAAATCCCGTCTCTATTTTTCTTGGTAATAAATAATTATTTATTTGTTTACTTGCTTAAATGTTCATTTAAGTATTTATTTAATTAAAATTTAGGTGTGCATTTTGTGTGTTATAATACTTTATGCCTAGCATTTAATTGATTTTGTGCTAGTATAGAATTATTGGGTCTTAGTTGTTAGTAGGAAGTATTAGTTTTTGGGTAAGTAATGGAGGAGGGGGCTAAGTGTAAGTTTTTGAATTATTCACCTTCTCCCTCACCTCACCTCACCTCCCTCCCTCACTCATATTTTCAGCCATTTCTCTCTCTCTCCTTGGGTTGTAGAAAGGTAAAATCTCCCTCTTCCTTCTCTCTTCATTTCATCCATCTTCCCCCCATTTCCTCTCATTGTTCATGTTGTACCAAATGTCTAGATCGTCGATAGGTTCGTGGGAAGCTCATTAGAAGTTGATTTGGTTGAATTTGAATTCCTTTGAGGTAAGTTACTAAGCCCCCCTTTAGCTTAAAATTGGTCATTTATGTTTTGTGTGAACATTGGATGATGAATTAATGCTTAGTTGTGAACTTAAATGTTGATTTGTGTTTTTGATCATTTTGTGAATTTTGGGAAATGTTGAGCTTTAAACCTTGGTTTGGATCCTTAGTTGATGTTGTTTGAGTTCTTATAGACTCCTATGTCATGTTGAGTGCTTGGGTATGCAAATAGAAGGGTTAAATTCGTTTGGTGTAAAGTTGGGTTTGATTTGGATATGAATTTTGGGGAAGAACCCAGGAGTTTCTGCAGATTTCTCTGTGCGTCGAAGGAGGCGCGCGCTTCCTCTGGAATGAGGCGCGCGCACCCTCAATCTTCCTTTTGGCTATGTCCTTCTGGTCTAAGGAGGCGTGCGCATCCCTTTTGGGGAGGCGTGCGCATCCTCGCTTCCCATTTGATTAAGGTTCCTTCTGATATCAGGAGGCGTGCGCACCCCTTTGTATGAGGCGCGCGCTTCCCCTCCCCTGTTCTGATAATTTCTCGTTTCTCGTTCAATCTTCGGTAAGTCATAACTTCCTCACCCGGACTCCGTTTTAGTTGTGTAAGCTATCGTTTTAAATCTCTTTTTGAGTACTTCGAGATGAATGGGTTTATTAAATGAAATGTCTAAGTATTGGTTGGGAGTATTGGTTTGGGTCCGTTTGTGATCATGTTTGTAATGTGTTAAGGTGTGTAACCATTGTACTCTTTTGAGTAACTTCAAGTGTGATGTTGTTGTTGATTGATCTCTTCATGAGAATTAGTTTGAATCCTTTGTGATGAATTTTGGCTTGGTTCCCTACTTTGGAATCATTGCCCCCGTTGTTGTTTCAAGCGAGTATTTATTACTATGTGCTTGTATAGAGTCCAGCTGGCATTGTTGTGTTTGTTTTGGGCAGTGATGTATATTATAATGGCACGAGCCGAGTCCAGTATAATGTACTTCACTGGTAACCCAGTTTCCCCATGTTCAGTGGCCTTGAGTGGGATGCCCCTTCCCGTGATCGTGGTTGGGATGAGCTAGCTCCTTCGGTGAGTATTCTAGCTATTCGCGTGGGGGGATGACTTTGTTGTTTCTCCCACTACTGGTTGTTGTTGTTACTTGGTTCCGGAACCGGCTTCAGCTCGTTCATGCTGCTCAACGGACTCTTCTCAAAGGATGGTGTTCCGTTTATAGAACCTTGGCTCAGTATCCACTTATGAGTGTTTATTTCCGCATTATGTGTTACGTGATGAGTGGACTGTATCTTTTGTGTTATATGCATATGTGACTGCCTATTGATTGTTCCTTTGTGATTATCATGCTGGCATGAAATGTAGTTGCATATTAGTAGCTTACTGAGATTTTATCTCACCCCTTATTTGTTTACCGTTTTAGATAAGGGCGTGCATCCGGGATAGGTCACTTATCACAAGGAAGGCGTCGAGGTGGTAATTTCTTTTGGGGTATGTTTGTAAAGGCTACATTATGTAAATGTATAACCTTAATGGGTAGTGTATCCGTGACTTGATCTTGTAACACCTATTTTGGATAATGTTGGTGTTCACTCTTTTGTATAAGTTAATGTAGGCCTTCGTGCCAAGTATTTTAGTTGTGAAAGTTATTTGAAAGTTAAGTGGAGGTTTTGCACTCCAAAGTGGATTTCGTTTATCTTTATGATAGTTTTCGAAAAGTTTTTGTTAAATGTGATTTATGACGTCTTCCGTGCGCGTCCCGAGCGTGGGGCCATGTAGGACCACGGGTACGGGGCGCGACAAAAGGTGCTGGGTTCGAAACCCATACTCAACATTTTTGGTTTTAATTAAAAAAGGGGGGCTTGGAGTGGGTTTTGGATCCGGGGCGACGGGCGGGCTGGTCGTTGGTTCTGGATCCGGGGCGGGTGGGCGGATCGGGCCTGGGCGGATCGGGCCTGGGCATTGGGCTTGGACTGCTTGGTGGTTAAGTGGGCAGCAGTGATGGGTTTTTGGGCTTTTAGGGAATTTTGATTTGGACATTGGGTGGAGGTGGAATTTTGAATCTCATTTGGACTTTTATGGAAAAAAGATCTAGGAGAAGGGGCCTCATGGAATTATGCCTTTTAAAATGATCAAAAGTCTCTACAAACTCGTTTGTTGTTTCTAAAGAATAGATTATGAAACTTTCAACCTCTATGTTATTAAGTTTTGAATAGTGCAACTTAGTCGGTATCATAAATATCAATGAGTTTTTTACAAAAGTGACATGCGTACTTTTTGCAATATTTCAATTTGACTCGCGTACTTTGGAAACATCAAATGTGGGTTGCGTACTTAATGTTTTGAAAATTTTGATACCACTTTTTCAACACCCGTTAAAAACAAAACGGGACATTCCATATAAGGAGTAAAAGTGCAACGAATAAAACTTAAAGTGCTAAAATAAAAATACCATATAAACCTCTCTCTTTAGTCTGTGACTCTATTCTTCTTTCCCATTAACAACCTGCGCAGACGGCGTCGTCTCTGAGCGTGAGTAGTGCAGCCGAAGTCGGAGATGGTGGTCGAACAGTGGCAGGGGATGCATTATTGTTTTGCCGGAGTTCGATGGGTGATGGGGACTGGGCTTTAAGTGTGGCCGGAAAGTGAAAAGTTTGAGGCCAGAGGACCTGCGACATTGAAACGGACGAAGAAACTCATATGTCGCTGTGGAGAGAGAAACCAGATTGTTTTTAGTTGTTGGCCGGAGTTGTAGATCTGGCCGGAAAATTTGATTTTTGCAACGAAGTGTATAGGAGGGAAGGGAAGGGTAGCCAAAGAGGGTGAAGTCGATGAGAGGTCGCCGGAGTAGGGGGAGATGGTCGCCGGAGTAGGTGGAGGGGAGATGTAGCCGGAGATGGGAGGGTAGAGAAAGAGATGGAGAGATTGTACGTGTTTTTCTGTTTTTCTAGGGTTTGCCGGGCGTTGGAGAGTGGTCGGAGGGATTCGCCGGACGTCGGAGAGGGAATCGCCGGAGGTGTGGAGGAGGGTCGTCGGATGAGAGAGAGAGAATGTGTGCGTGTGTGTTTTACTGTGCGTGTGAGGAGGGAGGGAGGGGGATAGGGTTTTGTTTGAAGTTGGGGCCTGGGGTAGTCTTGGCATTTTTTTAAAGTTGTAATCTCTTAAATTTTACTTCTTACAGTTTTACCCCTTATATGGAATGTCCCGTTATGTTTTTAACGGGTGTTAAAAAGTGGTATCAAAATTTTTAAAACATCAAGTACGCAACACACATATGATGTTTTCAAAGTACGCGAGTCAAATTGATATATTGCACAAAGTACGCATGTCAGTTTTGCAAAAAACTCAAATATCAATTATACTCTCTATGTCCCTAAATGAGTGTCCAAATTTCATTTTAAGAGACATCTAAAAATCTCAACATTTTGTATAATTTTGTGGCAAAGATTCATATATAATCTTGTAATCCTCTTTGCAAACATTTAGTTTTGCAAGTATAAAGAGACCGGTGAAAAAAAATTCGAAAAAAAACATTTTGAGACAAAGTTACGTTAAAAAAAGACACTCGACAAAAATTTTCTGAAAATGGACACTAATTTAGAGACATATGGAGAAATAAATATAGTTTCATAGTAATTTATCCCAAGTTTTTTTTTTTTTTTTTATCAAAGTAATTTATCGTAAGTTAAAAACGGAATTTTTCAAAACGGATGTTTTTTTACGCTATTATTTTGAGAGGCTAAAATGAGAAGATTTTTAAAATGTTCCGCTTTGTAACTAATAACAAAATGCCATGTCAACCATTACACGTTCAGCAGAAAAATATAACCCTACTGGAAGTTTCCATCGATTTCCTTGGCATTTCGGTTTATCAAGGCAGCAATTCGATTCATTTTCCAGATAGAAACTAGAATTTGGAATCGGAATTGAAAGCGCGCGACTTTTGAGTTTCCACATCATCCGATTTGACCGGGAACCGATCGATCCGTCGTCGGTCGATCGGCCGCTAAATTTTCTCTTACTTGAAAGGTAAGTGATTTTTCTGTCCTCCAATTTTTTTTAGTTTTTGTGGTTTTTCTCTTGATCTTTGACTTTGCTGATTGTTGATTCGCGGTATCTTTTAATAAGTCATTAGTACGATTTATAAATTTGGTTTAGTTTGTAATTCTTGATCGTTTGATTTGATGGTCTTTTTGTATCCATTTGCGATTTTATGCTCCAATCCGATTTAGTCAAGTCTGGATGTTGGATTTATGCAATGAGAAGTTATAATGCATTCCAATTTGTTGATGGAAAGGAGATTTCCAAATGCGTATGTGAAAATGGTTATATACGGTATCTAGAAATGTTAATTGTGTCTTAGGGTTTGTGTTGATTGTGTTTTAAGGTTTGTGTTGATAGGAGGGTTTGTGTGATCTGTATAGGGTGCTCGAGATATTAGGACCTGTGAAATGGCGGGTGGATTTGGGGGCGGGACAAACAGGGCAACCCAAAGCTCTTCTTTCTCGAGCAATAGTGGTTCCAACAATGGGGATGCTGCTAATTTTGAGTGTAATATATGCTTTGATTTAGCACAGGACCCAATTATCACTCTTTGTGGTCACCTATATTGCTGGCCATGCCTTTACAAGTGGCTTAACATTCACTCGCATTCCCATGAATGCCCGGTTTGTAAAGCCCTTATTCAAGAGGAGAAACTGGTTCCTTTATATGGCCGGGGGAAGAACTCTACCGACCCGAGATCTAAGTCAATTCCTGGTGTTGAAATTCCTCATCGTCCTGCTGGTCAACGGCCGGAAACAGCTCCTCCACCTGACAGAAACGCTTTCACACCACAGGGTTTTGGTCCTTTTGGATTGATGGGGGGATTCGGGCCTTCAGTGACTACAAGGTTTGGGAACTTCACATTTTCTTTTGGGGGCCTAATTCCTTCAATCTTTAACATTCAAATGCATGGTTTTCCTGGTGGTACAATGTATGGTCATGGGGCAGCAGCAGGTTATTCCTATGGGGCACGTGGATTTCCAAGGGAGCTGAGACAACATGAGCACACAGGTTTTCCTCCAGTATCGCCGTTTTTGTTAATTGGTCTTCTTTTCATTTTGTTCTTAATATTGTGAGAGTGAAAGGTAATTAGCTATCAGTGCCCAAAATGCTGATGTTTGCATTGTACTGTTAATATAGTTATTAATGTGAATTAGTTCCTTTTTACTCTCTCTCTCTCTCCCCCCCCCCCCCCCCACATTACTCCATGTGTGTATATTTGCTGATGGTTGAGGAGATATGATGCAATACTCTCTCTCTCTCTCTCTCTCTCCCTCTCCCTCCATTCATAAAAAAATTTGCTTTAGCTTGTGGAGTGAAAGAGAAAGGGAACTAAAGCTTCTCATACCAGATTTCCACATTCCTCGTTGGCATTCTATTCTAGGTTCATTCGAATCGGTAAGCACACTTCATGATGAGTTTAAAGAAAATAAAGTAATGAAGGAAGGAAGGATCTGGACGCGAAGGTACATGATAAAATGCTTAAATACATCTACTCAGGTCTAAGGGTAACATCTGGGGAGTCTCTAGTTTCCCTACAACACTGAAAGCAACACTGTCTTTGACAACTGTAGCCAGTCTATTGCAACAAATGTTGTCAGTCGTGGAGCTTGTTCTGAAGTGGATTATGAAAATTGCTTAGGATTTTGAGGCCATTGCTAGTTGCTTGCTTAGCAGTACCTTCAAGCTGGCTGTAATTGATCACAAGGTTTAAATTTGTTATCAATTTTTATCCCCTTAGAGTAGGTATTAGTCTTCATTGCGCGATCTGTTATGAAATTGAAGAAAAAAACTAGAACAAAGAGATCTTGATCAGTGCTGCTCCATTATTCCTCCTTCCATTACTAATGAAATTGCTCATGGTCCTGCTGGCTAATGGCTTGAAACAGCTCCTCTACCAGATAGAAATGCTTTCGCACCACAGGTTTTGGTCCTTATGGATAGTAGGCCGGATTTGGGCCTTCAGTGACCACAAGGTGTTGGAACTTCTCATTTTCTTTTGCGGGTCTAGTTCCTTCAAAAAAATAAAAAATATCCTGGTGGTACTATGTACGGGTATGGTCTTGGGATGGCAGCAGGTTATTCCTATGGGACACAGGTTTTCCTTCAGTAACGCCGTTTTTGTTAATTGGTCTTCTTTTCTTTTTGTTCCTAATATTATGAGAGTGATCAGTGATGGGTAATTAGATATCCGTGCCCAAATGGCTGATGTTTGCATTGTATTGTTCATATAATGTAATTAAAATCAGTTCCTGTTACTCTCTATCTCTCTCCCTCTCCCTCCTTCCTTCCTGCATGTGTGTATTTGTTGATGGTTGAGGAAGATATGATGTGATAATCTCTCTCCCTCTCTCTCCTTTCATAGTTTTCCTTCAGTATGCGGAGTGAAAAAAACGATTAACGTGAAGCTTCTTATACCAGATTTTGACATTCATCTTCGACATTGTGTTCTGGGGCAGTTTGCTTCTAATTCTAGTTTTCTTGCTGGGAGTTCTGGCCTTCATTTCTTGCGTTGGAATTGCTAAGCTACCCTACACGATATGTTTATAAGAATTAAAGTAATGAAGGATACAGATGCGAAATTACCGGATAAATTTTTTGAATACATCTACTCGGGTCTTGGGCTACATCTAGAGAGTCTCGTTTTCCAAGATGCTGAAGGGATCATCGCCTTTGACAACTGTAGCGAGTTTGCTGCAACAAATGTAGTCAGTTGTGGAGCTTGTTTAAGAGCATGTTATGAAAATGGAAAGGATTTTGAGGCCATTGCTAGTTGCTACAGGATAGCATTAATGCTTTTGACTTTTCCATCTTTTTCTTTAATTATTATTTTATTTTCCGGGCATCTGAGAGAACTCATTGCTGGCGTAGGAGTACCTTCAAGTATGTTTTAATTGAATCACAAGGTTTAAATGTGCTATTGAGATTTTCTCCCCATAAAATTTTATGGGGCGTCAGTCTTTCATTGTGCGTTCTAACTTGTAAGTTTTAGATTATCTGCTATGAAAGTGAAAAACAACAACAACTAGAAGTCTTTTTCCAGTGCTGCTGCATTATTCTCTCCATCCATTTAGTTTTGATATTTATGTTGCGTTCGATTCTTCATGGTAGTAAAGGTAATAAAAATGTGTTTTACAATATGACACAACATTGTTTTAGGCAGTGGAACAAATGGTGATGGTTCAGGAGTCGATTTAGAAATGATTTTCATAAGTTTGGGGGTTCCCTGCAAAGTGTAGCAGAATTGAGTGCTGGCGCTCTAAGTGCATGACGAAGTGGAATTATATGGTTTTCTAGTGATGTCAGTAAGAAGGATCTATGGTCTGCATAGACAGGGTTTGATTTCGTACCATAGAAACTTACTTCCAAGTGTAATCACTCGATTCTAGTAAATGCTCTGATTTGTTTTTCTTTTTCCTTTTTTCTGTTGGTGGTTATTCAAGTTAGTCTTTAAATTAATGTGCTGGTTATCAGCTTATGTTCTTATTTTTTATAATTCTTCCCATATGTTGGGTAAATCTGAAATGTTGTGCAGATTTGCACTCAAGATATGCTCCCTCCGTCCCAAAATGGTTGTCTCGTTTTTCCTTTTTTTGTCCCAAAAAGTTCCCATTTCCAAATGAAGGCTTCAAAATCTCTGAATTTCCAAGACTTGTAATGCAATCTTCAAATATTTGAAAAGTTGGACGGGTTTATCATTTTGGGACGTAAAGTGCAAGATTAATTGCGTTATTTGTCTGAGGGCTGAATTGTTAGGGACTTGGCTGAATTCAACAGAAGTCACACGTTCTAATCTTCTAAAAGTACAAGTCTATCTAGTATTAGTTTGCTTGGTGATATGAGAACATGTACGTTTCATAGCTCTTTAAAAGTAAGCTTCTAGGGAGAACGAGTTTCATTCACTCTGGCAGAGAGTTCCGAGACTTACGAAGTCTCTCTGTGTTGTTCTTTTACCATGATTATAATAATTAGTCCCTCCGTCCCAAATTGATATGTTTGACTTATCAAACATTTTAAGGTTACATTATAAATTTTGGAATTTCAGTGATTTTTAAGCCTTAATTTAACAAACTTCATTTCATGGGACAAACAAAAAGGGGAAATGAGACTATCATTTTGGGACGGAGGGAGTATTTTATTACTATTACTCGTATTACTTTATTTGCCCCACCCCCTCCCGGAAGGATAGAGTCCCTTTTTTCTTGGCAATGTGTTTTTGAACAAAGATTTTTTGCTGCTGCAATGTGTCCAAGATCCTGAATCCTGACTTGTTCCTTTACTCATTTTACTGTATTACTCCCTCCCTCCCTAAGTGAATGTCCGAAATGAGAAATTTTTGGGCATTCACTTAGGGACGGATGTAGTAGAAGAATTTCGCTAACATCATTATATCAACGAGATTAGATTTCTTTTGTTTCCTTCCTTTTCTCCTGATGCCTCGGAACTAGTCTGGCAGATTGATAAAAGATTCAATTTTGGGTTTTTGCCTTGTTTGTTCGTTTGAGAAGTAAAGCTCACTTGGTATAGTAATATGAAGCTCTATCAAACAGGACCATTTGTGCACTATCTTTACAGAAGAGAGATTCCTTCCTAAAGCCTAAATGAAGTCAAATTGTCGCTTTACTTTACCTCGTTTGTCTACAAACCTAAGATGTTCCAAATGTTAGTAGCGAGTGTTGTCGAGTAAGAAAAGGGGAAGTATAAAGTGATGGAGATAACACGGTTTTATGGATTCCATTTCATGTGCTCTCTTCTTCTTCTTTTTGCTGTTTTGATTAAAGTGATAACATCTTTGCATCTCATCGTAAAAAGTTTGCATACATTTGACGCCAATATGTCGTAAGGATGACATCAGCCCTCCTCCTTATGTTAATGTGGTATAATGATCGACATTTTCGGCCAGTTGGATTGATTTATTTATTTTATTTTTGCCTAAAACTGATTTTTATTTTTTTACTCGTATTTTTTTTCTTTTTTGTTTTTACATCCTCGTGTGTTTTTACTGCTATATTTTTAGGTCTATAACTTACCTTGTGCATGGTTTCACCTTGTTAATGTAATGATTTGATGGTCCCTCGAGGACTATGATTGGCGGTGAGGTGGGACGAGTGGTACATGGTTGGATCATTTTCATATTTCTGGGTTGATGATGATGTTCATGTTTTTGGCAATTATTTTGGTATTCATGAAAGGGATTGAACCGGGAAGGGTAACATTTTCATCTGCTGGTTTTAAAATCGTGCGACTGGATTGGAAGAGGAGACGGGGCAAATGTACCCGGTACAGCAATGAAGAATTGACTAAATACACAGTGTGTGTGTGTGTGGAGTAGACACACATTAAATGCATTAACCCTACAAAGAAGATATATGTAGACGACTTGTATGATAAAAGGTTTGACCACGACTTTTACAAGAGAGGCCCTCCTCACCCATGTGCTAGGGATCAAGGCAAATGTTAACGAGGATGACTTATAAGGCCTTCCTATGTCCCACCAGATTTTGATTATTTTTGTACTATTTCATCGGACTGATATATGTTGTTACGCTGTAACGATTATGTTATACATTCCAATTTAAGCAATCATCAGGTGAAAACTAATTCTCCACCATTAAGTAATTTGTGTTGCTAGATGATTGCCCAAATTGGAGCCCGTGTACTATTCCCGATCCCGACCCATGACTGCAACTTTAGCTGATCGGTTGTTGTAGCACTTTCAAAGTACTAGTTTTTATATTAATATTATCCAAATATGTGAACGGTTAGATTATAATTAGTACATGAAGTGGCACACAAGAGTGGTACAGGAGATCTCGACTCCAAAAAAATGGACAATTGATACAAAGAAGGGATTAGATGCATGGATGAAATTGAAAACCCTCATTTAGAATGGTCATAATGATTTCTACTGTAGTATGAAAATGATAACCCCATTTGGTACGGTTCCAACCTAACTTTATAAGAAGAAATATACATACTAATTGGATCAAGCCAATGACCTTAAAGTGTGAAAGGAATTGATCAAGGAACTTTTTTTGTACGAAATCTTATTTATAGATCGCATTGAAAGCCACATGTTTGGAGCCATTGTTTTAAAGCTTCAGTCCAGCTTCTTAATTGAACACACGTTATTTTTTTTTTTCAATTTCAAAAGAAAAAAAAAAAAAAGAAGAAATGAAAATGTCATTTTAAACTTCTTTGTTCTGAAATAAAAAAGTGGTAGGGTTGTCATTGGTCGTTTTTTTTTCCCTAAAGAAAAGAGTAATTCTTCCTAAATTTTACTCCATCCGCCTCAAAATGATACTTACTGTTCTTGTTGTTACTACAAAGATAATTTGAACAATAATCTTAAGTTAATTTAATTTTTATACTAAATATTTAAAATTATTATTAATAGTATTTTTAATGGGAATAAATTTTAATTTTTCATTACGATAATTAAATTAACCTAGATTTATGTTATAAAGTGCCTTTGTATGTAAAAAGATTATTTCGGGATAGAGATAGTATTAATAAAGCATACTTAATCCCAAAATGAATATCGATTTTTTTTTTTTTTTTATCAAGAATAATATTTGGCATACAGGAGGGGACATGACTAAAGAGAATAGAACACTTGAATAGACTACATTTTGAAATATGTACCAAAAATATGTTAAGAATTTGCACAATAAATTCATTTCCATTCATAGTCATTGCACACTTGTTGGAATGAGTCACAATATTGCACTTTTATGATTTTCGATCCATTAATTAATTAATAAATTAATTAGACTCAAATTTGATACGTAGGGAGTTGTTGCTCCATTTCTTTCCTTTACTTACTTTTACTTAAAATAAATAAATAAATGAGATGAGATGAGATATTCCTTCTGTCCCGGAAAGATAGTCATACTTTTTTCGTTGTCACTACGAAGAATTTTGAGCAATAATTAAGACTAGTTTTAATTATCTTAATGTAATGTGAATCAAAAAACTGATATTGATAGTATTTATAATGGTGTATCAATAACAATTTTTACATTTTTATTAAAATAATTAAAAGTAACTTTAATTATTGCTCAAAGTTCTGTTATAGTAACAACGAAAAAAGTAGGACCATCTTTCCGGAACATAGGGTAAATAACCGGAGCATGAGATCTAGTGATGGGTTAATGAATAGGCAACCATGTCCTAACATGTGCTGTACGATGTAAAATTATTTTGCAGATAAATAATTTCCAAGGAACACGAATTTGGTCGAGATTGCGCTTTCTGATCAAAGTATGGCCAGGCAGGCAATAAGACTATGGATAATGATATATATAGTGAAAACTCAAATGGAAAACTCATAGTGAAACACTGTAATCCGTTGGATTGTAATAAATGTATGTGAGCCCCACTAATAAAAACTCATCCAACGGTTTAAAATGTTTCACTATGAGTTTTCCCTATGTGTATCATTGTCCTAAGACTATTACCTTATTACCCGTTACCTATTACCCAAAACTTCAATCCAAACATAAAACTTTGATGAAATATGGATTTGCATGAATCGTGATATTTACATGTGATAATTATTAAGCTCAATTCAATCATTGGATTTTGGAGGTACATGCAATAAAAGTTGGCTATCCACAAACGATAATAGCTCTATCCAAGTGTTGGAACAGTTATACAATCGAGCAACTCTTGAAAAACTATCAGCAAAACAATGATATCATGGGAACAAATATTAACGGAATCATACTAAACGTTACTCCTTTCAGTCTAAAATAATTGTCGCTTTTAAACTTGTGACACGTTTTAAGAAAATTAAACATTATTATTATTTAATGAAAAAACATTCAAATATACTCTCGTTAAATATCTCTTTCACTTACATTACTACACACAAGTAGTTAATACAATGTTACAAGTACCAAAGCACGGGTAAAAGTGAAATTTAAATGCCTTTCACTCAAAAGCTAGTACAAATCAACTCATTCCTATCCTATATTACAAGATAAATACAAATACACTCCCAATATTATCATAGTCTAACAACCATGAATAATATTCTATCCGTAACGCTGAAAAATTAGGCCAAAATATTGAAATTTTGATAATGAAATGTCTATACCTTCATACAGTTATGAAGGAAAGTCAAGAGAAAGATGCTTTGACATCACCTTGATTGTTAATTTTTTTTTTTCGTACCGACGTGGATTGTGAGTCCATTTGTCCCAAAATAAATGTCGTATGTTTTTATTATTAACTTTGTTGGAATATGCCTCAAATCCTAAGCAGTTTGTGAGAAAAAGCAAGCAAGAGTTATGTGGCCGCACCATGCAGCCGCATAGGAGGCAAGAATTTATGGTGCGAAGTGTGAACTTATGCGGCAGCATACTTATGATGTCGCACCATGCTGCCGCATAAGCCCGGCTGGTTTAAACAGTTTTTTCTGTTTTGGACTTGATTTCTTTGGTTGTTAGGGTTTTAAGATAGGGGCGTAAAGGGTTTGATTTGGTTCAGTCTCGACCATTTTAAAGACCGAACCACTAGTCATTAGTTTGGGAAAATTTCAGACCAAACCGAATCATGAAAAAGTCTAGGAAAACTAAACCAAACTGCAATGGTTTGGTTTGGATCGCGGTTCAGTAATGTGGTTCAGACCGGAATCTAGAATGTAGTTTAAATCGTGGTTCAAAACACCGTTCAGACCGTGATTCACATCACGATTCAAATCATGGTTTAGACTCTATTTAAAAGAGAAAATTCGGAGGAATGAGAATATTTAACGATAAAGAAGTCGAAGGAAGTGAACACACTACATAACTCTATTAGATATGTGCATCAACGAATATAACACACGATGAAATGAATATTGAATAAAATGCAAAATGAGAGTTAGGAATGGTTTACTGCAATATAGATTTTTAAATAATTTAGAGGTGAATGTTAATTAACATACATATATATGACTAATATATGCGGTCTGACGATTCAGTTTGATGGTTCAGTTTTGTGGTTTGGTTTGATTTAGTCTGGAGAGGTCAGAACACAAACCAAACTGAAACGCGGTTTACCAATTTTTAAGAACGAACCGATTCAACCGAACCACTTGTGCTTGAAAACCAAACCAAACCATATAATTTGATTCGGTTCAGTCTCAAACCGCAATCTGAATCACCCTTATTTTAAGCCAAGAGTATAAATACTCTTGAGCTTCCATATGAAAACTGGAATTGTGATTATAACCGGTCGAAGCTAGATTTACAGATTTTTAGTGTTTAATCATCGATCTACTATGTTTTTTGTTCCACATGCAGGTCATCTATAATATTGTTTTTGGATATTCATAGTAATATAAGTATTCTCTCCCGCTCATAGACATAGCTATCTTACGATAGTGAACCACAAAAATCTAGTGTTCTTGTGTATGATTTTATTGTTGCTTGTTTGTTAAATCTTGATTCAGTCACAACAAACTTGATTGAAGTTTGACCAAAATTGAAACTTTAAAAGTTAGATTGATTCTCTATTTAATTTACTACCATTAATATGTTTTACAATTTCATGAAAATAATTAATGTTTACTTATTTTGTGGTCAAATTAAATTAAATTAATTTAAAAAGTAGTCATATAATACTCATTTGTCTCATAAAGACAGTCTTATTTTGACTTTTATGATAAATAAAAATGAACTTTGACCAACCAAAGGTGACGATCTAATCATTGTAGTGAAATTCTAAAATTTGTAATTGATAAATCATTAAGTGATTTATCAATAACAATTTTTAGGATTTTATTGTGATCATTAAATTTACAATAATGTTTGGTCAAAATTTATTTTTGTTGACCATAAAAAATCAAAATAAGACTTTCTTTATGGGACAGAGGGAATAGTATTTATTATGAGACGAAGAAGAGAATAGTAATTGATTAAAGATTAGGCTCAATAGCAGAATAAAGAAAAATATCTTGAACTCAATTATTAATTGCTTCGAAACCCAATTAAGTCATCATCTGCGGACTGAAAACTTGTAAGCAGGATTCAAATACGAGGAGCTGAGTAGTTGAATTTGTGGATCGGCCAATTTTTGGTCTAAAACAAATGACTTCTATAATACTCCTTCCACATTTCCCAAAAAGATAGTCTCACTTTTATAAGTTATAAAAATTCATGTTTTTAACCCTTAAATCCCAAACCTAAAACCCTAAACTCCAAACCTTAAACCCTAAACCCTATAAAAACGGGACTTTTTATAACTTATGGAAAAACTAGTTTCCCCCAAAATTTTCTCTTCATTAAATTTTAATCATAATTTAATAAAAAAAATGTTATTATTATGCAATTTTAAAAATTATCGTTGTTTCTCCATTGAGAAGACTATCAATAACAATTTCCTAGAAATAATTGTATTTTCATTAAATTATAGTCAAAGTTCAATTTAATTGACTATAAAAATCAAAATGAAATTATTTTTCCTGGACGAATGGAGTATGACTCAGTCCTTTAGCCGCAGTCAACTTTCTGAACTTTTGAAGAATGCATTCACTTGTTTGTAAATTGCTTGTATCATAGTAAAATTATTGTAAAACTAATACTCCTCACGTCCTTGAAATAATCTTCCTACTTTTATGATTGTTACTACCAAAGATAGTTTGAGCAATAATTTTACATTATGTTAATCATCCTAATAAACATATAAAAATTGTCTATTTATAATGGTGTATCAAAAAAAAAATCATTAAGATAATTAAATTAACTTAAAATTATTGCTCAAAGTATCTCGTAGTGACCACAAAAGAAAAAAAAAATCAGTTCGAGATAGAAGAAATATTTATTAAAAAAGTGACACCTATTTTTTAAAAAAAAATTGTAAAAAAAAAGTGGTAAGAGTACTATAATTAGGACACACATGGTAGCATAAAATAAAGCATAAATGTTTTAAATTATTTAAATAAAGTATAAACAAGGAGGGATGTTTCTGTCCCTGGAAGACTAAGGTAAGTTCTGGTTGCTGCCATACCTCTTTCACCGACTGTGATATTCTATCATAAACTGTATTCTCCAAGAAAATTCATTTCAAATGATGATGAATAACACAACCCGATTAAATTAATTATACCAAGAAAATAAATCTAAAATAAAGAATGAGAATTTTATGGTCAATGTAAACTTAGTGAGAAAGTTCAATCTTCAGACTTTGCAGGAACTTGTTAATTAGATTATGGTTCTCTACCAATACAATTAGGTACAACATCATTTCTCTCTTTAAGGATGGTATAAAAGCATTTGCTCCGTCAATTCCAAAATACATATTTTCTTCGTTACAAAATAGTTTTATTATTCACACCCGTAAAAATTACTTAATATATCTGTAGATATATTTAAAATTTTAAGGGTATGAATAACAACACTCGTTCTTTCAAAAAAAAAAACAACACTCGTTAAAGATAGTCTAAAATTTAAATTTCAATTTTAATGCATGGTTATTGACTGAACTTATTATTGATAGTATATTTACTACTTCATTTAATAAGTTTTACATTTTTCAAGAATAATTAAATACTTATAAATTTTATCAACAATCCATTAAGTTGAACACCAAAAGTAAACTAAAACTTCTATCCCGTAAGAAATATTTATTTAAATAAAATTTAAATTTGCTCTTTATAAAAAATAATTTATTTATTTTTTTAATAACATTTTGAGAGGGAAAGAGTAATATTTATTTTAATTTTTGAATGACTCAAAATGAAGGAATTCCATGAACTTCAAATTGTTCTTTAAATTCTGATTTCGTGCCTTCATTTTGTAAACATGGGATTGCTCCTCTAGATCAAAACTCCGGATCAAGTCACCCTTATATAAACTCTAGAGTAATGCTATATAAAAGGAAAACATATACTCCATTCGTCCCGGTTTAAGGTTCTTAGTTTGTTTGACTTTACACACTTATTAAGAAACTAAGACAAATTTGAATAAAAAATAGTAGCATTTGGAGGATATAATTGTCCATTCATAAAGCAAGTGGATGAAAAGTAGATGGTGAGTGATGGATTTTTTGTAATATATGAATTTTATGAGGACAAAATGTCCAAAACACTATTCATCATTTGCCATTTAAAAAATAAAGCAACTAAGAAACTTAAATTGGGACATACCAAAAAGAAAAGTAAGAACCTTAAACTGAGACGGATGGAGTAAGAACCTTAAACTGGGACGGATGGAGTACTTTTATACGAAAATATAATATACATATATTTTTCCAAAAGAAAGAAAAAAACAGCTTGGTACCACGGTATTGAGCATATTAATCAATTTCACTCTTATTATAAAGTCTATTACAAAAGGATGTTACTCCCTTTGTCGGAAAATGAAAGAAGGTCCCTTTTTATTTCTTCGGTCGGGCCCGGTTGGGCCACTAAAATCTTTGCCTAATGGCCAGGCTGCCTGTGCCCAAAAGCGATCATCATGCTAAAGAAAATTTTGTCTCAGAATAAATGACATTTTCGCAAAAATATTTATCCTTAAATGTTATTTTTATGATATTTATTTTCCACTATTCACTTGCAAAATTTGAAGTTTAGAAATTAGATATCAAATATTTCTTACACATTTGTTACTAAAATTTAGGGAAATATGATAATTTTGCCCCTGTACTTATAGTTAGGACGCAGATATGCCCCCAAGTCCATTTTCAGCAAATATGCCCTTGTTTAATTCTAAAAATAGGGGAAATTAGGACACCGTTAAGTTTTCGTTCAAAACTTAACGAAAACGCTGATTAGGATGGGTTTTTGGTCATTTTACCCCTCCACGTCGTTTAATTTTGACAAATAGGCATGCTGATTCACCCAATTGATACTACGTCGTTTCACCCTTCACTCCAAAGATATAATTCCTGCGTATAAATTAGGGCTAGTGTCGGCGTTGCAAATTTAGGGCGATGTTGGAGATAGCTGCGACAAAATCGGTGGAATCAAGAACTGAAATCATTGGGGAATCACAAGAAGATTTCAATCTTCGATTGAGTAGTGGAGGAATGAAAGAATGCTATTGTCGTATTAGGGCACCCATGTGGACTTCGTGGACTGATGACAACCCAGGAAGAAGGTTTCTAGGATGCCCATTTTATGAGGTAAAATTAAATTTTTAACCTTGGGAGCTCGAATTGATTGTTAAACTGGGTTAAAAGTTCAATTATTTAGTGTGTTGATTGTTCTATTGCTCTAGGATAAAAAAAATCATGCAAGTACTTCGAGTGGATTGATCCAGATTTTAACGAAAGGTACAAGAAGATTATTGTCTCAATGAGGTCGGAGATGAAGTTGTTGAAGAAGGAACAAGCATGGTTCAAACAGCAGGAAGAAAGAATGATGAAAAAGAATGCAAAACTCAAAGGGAAGCTAAATGAGTTGGAGTTGGATATTTCAATGGCAACACACAGTGAAACAAATTTGCTTTCAAAAGCCAAAGACAAAGAGAGGAAATTGATGATTGAGCTCAGGAAGAGAATCGCTAAGGAGACTTGGTTTTGGTTGGCAATCTTTGCTTCTTGGACAATCACAATTGATGTAGTTATAGGAAATATGAAACTAAATCCTCTGTCTACTCCAAATTATTGCCATAAATCTTGTTGTAGTAATTGAGTGTTTGAAACATTCTGCTTATGGTTTTTGTTTGTTTTGGATTGTTGAATGGTTTGTTGTTGTAATGACGTTATTAATCAATCAAGTTATGGTGAGAATGTGAGTATTTCTTTATTGAAGTGTGATGTTTTGTTTTGTTTGATAAAACTATGGTTTTAGAATCAGCATGCCTATTTGGCAAAATTAAACGTGGAGGGGTGAAACAACCAAAAAAACCATCATAGTCAGCGTTTTCGTTAAGTTTTGAACGAAAACTTAACGATGTCCTAATTTCCCCTATTTTTAGAATTAAACAAGAGCATATTGCGGAAAATGGACTTGGGGGGCATATATGCGTCCTAACTATAAGTACAGGGCAAAATTATCATATTTCCCCTAAAATTTACAAAAACGACGAAGTTTAAATTTCTTCAAAATAAAAAGTGGACGTTCACGACTTCACGGAGGGAGTTCAACCTGGCTAGCAAGTCTAAAACAATACAGGCACACAAACTATCACCTATATATATCAAATGTAATTGTGCTACAATATAATAAAACACATTATATATACGTATGTGCTATTTCAAAAATATATTTTTTTCTAAATTAAAATGAATAATTTCAAGAAGTGTGAAATAAAAATCTATAAGCACATACTGAATTGAATGGATGAAATTGCAGGCACTAATTAATGGCATATTAAAGTTAGAAGTAAAAGTCAAGGTATTGATCTGTCGACTAAAAGCTAAGACCCTCAAACTTTTAATTTGCTACTCGTATATAATCACCATTTCACCATGCGTATCATGCACTTGTATTCTTCAGTAGTCCACTCTTCTCTTTCTTTCTCACATTTGTGTTATTAACGAACGACAAAAATTTGTGTGAAAACATCATGACCCGTTTCATAGTAGAGACGGATCATGAATCCGGTTTATTGATGTGTTTTTGACCCATGACCTGCGGGCAAAGACATTTTTTATATATTTTTTTTTGTTTTTCTGTTACCAAAAGTAATACTCCCTCCGTCTCGGAGTAAGAGTCCTACTCCCTCCGTCTCGGAGTAAGAGTCCTACCTCCCATTTGCACGGAGATAAGAAATGTTTGTAAGTAAAGCAAGTGTTGTGAGTGAAAATAGTAAGTTGATTAGTGTTGTGAGTATAAAGTAAAGTAGGGGAGAGAATGAGTGGGATGAATAGTAAAGATTTTTTGCCATTTTAGATAAGGGACTCTTACTCTGGGACGTACCAAAATAGAAAGTATGACTCCTACTCTGGGTCGGAGGAGTAGTTACTATAACGAAATGTTACAAACGTGTTAATTATATGTAACAGTTTGTATACATAAAAATAATACATATGTATAAAAAAGTAACAATGTTTTTTTTTTTTCATGTTTCTTTAATTTGCCAAAAGTAATACTTATTATAACTTAAAATGTAACGAACATGTTACTTATATGTAACAGTGTTTAAACATAATTGTAACACATATGTATAGAAAAGTAATTATTCAACCCTTTACACTTTAGAACTAAAACACTTGTGTTAGTAACATTGTAAAAATAAGAAAGTAACAATTTTTATAAATGAATGTTACATTTACTTGTATAATAACATTATAAAGCAGTTACGTTTACTTGTATATATTATATCCATATGTTTTCAAATAATAAGTTACAATGAGTTTAATTTATCATGATACATGTAAAATATTACATTATCTATAGAAATCCGTTACAATTTCGTATACTAAAGTGTTACATTTACTCGTACAAATAATTACATTCATATATATATAAGTTGTTATTGTTCAAATTGTTACTTTCAAAAAATAAAATCAAAATATTCAAAAAAAAAAAAAAAAACAGCAAAAACACTATTACATTTTAGTATAACGACAATTACATTTAGTTATTGTTAATGTTACACGTATTTATAGTTAGTATTACTGTTGAAAGATGAGTAAATTAGCTACTCCCTCTCTCCCGCTTTAAGGTTCTTACTTTCCCATTTAGTCTGTCTCAATTTAAGGTTCTTACTTTGCTTTATTATCTAAAATGGAAAGTGAGACCCACTTGTCATTCTCATAAAAAAAAAACTCCATACCCACTTCTCTCTCCCCACTTTACTTTTATACTCACAACATTTATTTTTCTTATCTTCGTGCAAAGTCAAACTAGGAACTTTAAATTGGGTCGGAGGGAGTATTTTTTTGTAAAACATGTGTTACGTTTACTTATAAACAATGTTACTTATAAGTAAAACATTTGTTACATTTATTATACTAAGTATTACTTTTTGAGAAAATTTTCGGGGAAACTAGTTTTTATAGGGTTTAAGGTTAGGGTTTAGAATTTAGGGTGTAGGGTTTTAGAGTTAAGGGTTAAAAAGTGGAATTTTTATAACTTATGGAGGAACTAGTTTCCCCCAAAACCAACTCTTACTTTTCTGTAAAAAAAAAAAAAGTATTACTTTTGGCAAACAAAAAAAACTGCCAAAAAAAATAAAAACTAAAAAAAAATCGATTTTTTTAGGCAATGGGTCGCTGCCACGTGGCAGATTTTGAGTGGAGCATGGGTTGGGATCTCAATCTTCGTGGAGAATATTGTATCGGTCGACCCGTCTCTTTTATGAGAGGATCTAGGTATTCTCACGAGAGTCCACCTCTTAATGAATTGCTTCCTTTAATTATTACTCCTCTGTCCTCAAATAAAAATCTAAAGCGACAAATATTTTGAAACGGATGGAGTACTACGTACATTTAATATGAATCCTAAAATTTCATCGAAATAAATGATATTGTGAAATTCATTGCCAATATGGGAATTGTCACCAAGTGGAGGGGAATGAGGACCCAAATTACAGGATTTGTAGTCTGAACTGAAGAGGTTTTCCCTTTGACAAAATCTGACCCAGCGACTCCCTTTTTGAGTTGTGCTGCTCGGCCACTCAGCCAGCTAATTTCTCTCTCTCTCTTTTTTAAAAATCAAACCGTGTTGTTTAATTGTTTAAACTTCAAACCCAATCAACCCCTTATATATAAAACCTACTCATTCCCTCTCTTCATTTCAAATCCACAATGCTTCATCCATCACTCCTCCTCCTCTTTCTTTCTCTCTCAATCTCTCTCGCCACCGCAACCACCGCCACTAACGTGGCGCTACTTCCATTTCACAACAATTCAGAGAAGCCCACAATTTTACAATTCCCCTCAATGCCCTTCCCCACCGACGCCGTTATGAGGAAAACGAGGCGGCGGACAGTGATAATAACTCACCCGTTGACCACGCCGTCCACGTCGCTATGACCTTAGACGCCGCCTACATCCGCGGCTCAATGGCCGCCATCCTCTCCGTCCTCCAACACTCTTCTTGCCCTGAAAACATCGCTTTCCACTTCGTCACCTCTGCCTCTTCCAACGCGTCACTCCTACGCGCCACCATCGCCGCTTCTTTCCCTTACTTGAAATTCCAAGTTTAACCATTCGACGACTCAATCGTCGCAGGCCTGATTTCACCTCCATCCGCTCCGCCCTCGACTGCCCACTCAACTATGCCCGCAGCTACTTA